>JAYECN010499199.1:0-14799 GCA_035222435.1 Microcambeva ribeirae | reverse complement strand
CCGCCCGGCCGGGACGTACCAATGCGGCGCGGGCGGAGGGGGGCGCCGGGCGGAGCGGCTGCGCCGCCCCCCCCCCCCCGGGAGGGCGGTGGTTCTGCTCGCGCGGGTCGAGCCGGCGGCGGGACGCGTGGTTTATTTCTAAATTTTAAAATTGAACTATTAAACCTTCATTTACCATATGATCTGTACAGGATAGATATAAGTAACATATAAATACAGATATAAAAGTAGATATAAATAACGCCAGTAACTTTTGTTACTGGATTTGGTTTTTAGGGCAATGATTAGAAATGGGGGCCCCTGCTTTCTTCCTCGGCACAGAAATCACCTCTGCCCACGCAAAGTCGGGTTGTAATCTTGCCCTTACTAGAGGAATAACCTTGCTAGGGACAATCTCCATGTAATGAGCTCCGACAGCCCCCCGTCTACTTCAGTGCTACGCTGTGCAAAAAAGCTTAATTAAAAAAAAAAAAAAAAAAAAAAAAAAAAGAATTAAGCATTGCTAACAAACACAATACTGAGCTGGGACTTTGCTTCCTGGCTTTGTCACCAGCTGTTGTGAACTTGGCAACTTTTCACTCCCAGGTTTCAGTCTTTCGGGATGCTGTAGGAATGGTCACTCCTGCTGCAACACAGTTTTGATTCCTCATGAAAAAAAAAACACACCTTTATAAGGTAACATTAAAATAGATCATCTTATTACTACTTCCAAGTATTTTACCATCTTTAAAATCCAACTATTAAAATGACTCATTGGACATTGTTTAAAAAAAAACATTGATTACACGCTAGCAGCCCTTTGCCTCTCAACTGTGTGAAAAGGCCTACGATGGTGCCTCTTCTCAGGCCTCCCCTCAGCCACTTCCTATTACTTAAGGGCAGCTGTTTCTTATCTACAAAAATTCAGAGCCTTCTTTGCACTGGCCCAAAATTCCACCTCGGCTGCAATCTGCTCCCAGCGCTCATAGAAGCCTTTCCCCACACTCTGCCCCCCATCCCCAGAAGAGATGAGATATCGACAAAAGCAAAACAGAGACAGAACTAAAAATAAGTATTTTATTTCAGAGCTCTTAGTGTATTTACAATAGAAAATTTATTTCTGGTCTAGGACAAGAGGCTAAAAAAAAAAAAGTCCATGCTCACGAGTGTGTGAATGACCTGCACCCACCTGACCTAGGCCATTTGCTTTTTGCTACTTCTGTTTCATCCAGGGCAATGCCTGTGAAAAAGCAAGGGTGCGAGCCCAGAGACGGGTTAAAATGTCTCTTAAACCTAAGTAGTATTGGCAGGCTGGAGTCTGGGAAGTAGTGTGAAGTTATACATTGTTTCAGCAACTATTGTATATTTACATAGTCCTTTTTGCAGTTAGATCAGATTCAGCACATCCCTCAGACACCGGGGCAGGTGGACACTAGCCTACTGGCTTCTGTGCAAACACAATTTGCAGGTGTACATCATGCTACCACATACATAGGTACCGTCTCGTTCACACACGCACGGGCACCCTTCCCACGGCAGCGCTTGGGCCAACAGCCAGGCCGCCGTTTTGTTAATGCTATCTTGCCCTCCTTCGAGGTGCTGAAAAGAATTGAGAAAAAGCACCAATGCTCCCAACTGACATGCTGGCTTGAAATCCTTATTCCTCTTGAACCTGAGGCAAATGGGCAGTGTGGAAGGGACGGTTTCTTATTTCTCACAGAGCCAGCACTTCCAAACCTCCATTACCCTTCTGCCACAGTGTGAGAGCTGAAGGTGCAGGTGACCTGCAGCAAAGCCAGTGTGGTAACTCGCTCATGCCAAAAGCGGATAATTCTCTCACGCTCCCAAAAATAGGCGTGTCCTCCCACCACTTCCCTTAAGTCTTATTTAGCAATCAAAGGGCTGCAATGTGAGCCAGTTCAATTATCTGATCTTGCAAAAAAAAAAAAAAAAATCTGCAAAAATTTAAGTGAATACTTTACCATTTGAAAAGCTCAACCAAGTCACCCTACTGTTAAACTGCCACATGGTGTGGGAAGCGGGGGAGCACCTGTTTCAGCAGCAACTTGTCCATGGAGTAGCTAAGCTATGAAGTCACATAGCACTTTGAGTTCCCCTCTGCATCTTGGTTGGAGTCCACACACCACTTCCTTTACAAGGTGCTCTTGGTTTAAACGTGTCAAACAACATGATGGTTGACAAGCAAACTTCAATCTTCCTCTAGCATTATCTGTTGCTGCCTCCAATAAATCCATGTGAGAAGTTTTAGAGAGAGAGTGAGGTATGGGAAGGGGAAGAAATGAAAGGAGTTACTGATCCTCTTTTAAGAGTCATGGGGCAAGGGCACCTGAAGCGGAAGTAGATTCAGGATGGCTGTGGAGGCTGCAAGGTTGAAGAAAGTTCTGTTTTGGCAATGCCTCTTGAATAGCTTCACTGCAACCGCTCAGCTCCATCTGGTTGAGGACACAGCTTATACGTTCAACAGTTGCTGCATGGCCCATCTGCAGTTTCCACAGTCTAAGCATTTCATACTGGGCATCTCGTATCTGCCGATGCTCCATCTCAATTCGCTCTAGATCATAGTCACTGAGGCCCAGACGCCTCACAAACTCTTTCCACCGAGATGGCGGCACATGATCGACCACAGTGTAGAGAATAGCTGGATCTGAAAGAAGAAAAGAAAGAAAGCTTGAGAACCGGAATTCTATAGCCTGGAGAACATGCTGAACTGCTGGGTGGTGCCATGGGAGTGTGCACTGCCCCTCCTGTTCAGCTCTTCTGCAGAGTCGTCACACAGACCCACATGACATCCAGACTCGCTCTTACTCCCCAGCAGCGGGTTACCGTCCATTTGCTCTCCACGTGGGCCACCATTCCAGAGGCACAAGACGGACAGCATGCCAGCACGCATGCCAGTTCATTCTGCTGGCTGGTGGAAAAGGAGCAAGAGGGCCACCTGTGCATGGCTGACAGCTCTGGGCCTGCTTCTGCCTTCGTGCTGTGCACGAAGCACATGTGTAACGTGTCACCTGCCAGTCTTGCTCACGTATCCTCCGTGGCAGGTCTGCCCAGCCTTGTTCTGCTTTCCCTGGGGAGGGGTGGGGAGTTCACTCACTGTCTGGGAGCTGCGTTGTCCTGGCAGGTCTGACACAGTCTGGGAGCTCATGCGAACTCTGTACAATGGGTGCTGCTGGTGATATTGCATTCATTAACAAAACTGTTTCCTGCTGGGACTCAGGAAGAATGATGGAAGTCACATTTCTTTCTACCTCAACCTGAAAGAGATAATGTTTTTACTTTGGCATCACTTCACAACAGCACAATGCACCTGTCTCCCATAAAGAGCCACAATACCCTATATACTTATATGTAACAAAGATAGCACTGCGGCAAGCGCTGAGAGTTTAATCCTCCCAGTATGTCTTGTTTGAGCACAAGGCACCAAAAATTCATTTTTAACACAAACTAAGGAGTTCAACTCTTTTAGCATCAGAAAATGGTGCTCTAGAAGACGTGCTTCTTTGTAAAATTGCATCAGTCTGGAAGCTTGATTCATCACTATTCTATAAGCTTTGTGTGCTACCTTTACATCATCTTTTTGTACAGTTGTGGAAACACCACATTGAATATTGCCTGGGCCCTCTTAACTGCAAAACAGTACTGGACCTGAGGGAACACCATGAAGCAGCACTGGGAGGCTTGTGGCACCAAGATATAAAGTGAAATTCAGCAAGTTAAATCCTCTCAGTTTGGGATACATAGGGAGAAACAGAAAGGATTAACAGTCAGATGTCTGAAAAAAAAAAAAAAAAAAAAAAAAAAAAAAAAAAAAAAAAAACACCCCACTGCCTCCAGAATGAAAACAGCACAAAGGAGCTTGAAAAACAACCACTAGTAGAGAGGAACAGCACCATCCTAGGAGGGTCTTTCAGTTAAACAGCCCTATTACTCAGCATATTTGAAAGTACAAGCTCTGAAACAGCCCCCAGGAAACTGTGTTACTCTAGCTCAAAGGTTCACATGGTTGAAATGTAAAGGTACGGGGTATGCTCTTGTACCCACCATCTTACCTCAGATGCTGGCTCCCTGCTCATCTGTGGCAAAGCAACTTTAAAGAGGAGAAAAAAAAAAAAAGACAAAAAAAGAAAAAAAGACAGAAATTATTTTCACTTCTCTTCCCAGAGAGAAGAGAAAAACAGCTATTCACAAGCTTGACCTCACAAGATTTTATAGCAAAATGCCCATCTCCCAGCACTGAGTTCAAATGCTCTTCCAGGCACAGCTTGGGTGTGCATGCAGAACTGCAAGTGCACCAGTAAGCTGTAGCTGTTGAGTAATCATGTTCCTCTGGCTTTGCATCAAAGCAGAGTAATGGGATCCCACTCTTCCTTCATGCACACTGCTGTCCATCCCAGTTAGAATTACCTCATAGTCTGCGATACTCACCACATAGGTAGAAAGAAGAGACTATCCCATTTTCCTGAACCATCTTCATCACTTTATTTACAATGCAGAGGACAACAATAACTCCTAATATAGCAATGATGATGTGAAGGAAGAGGATGCCATCTGAACAAAACAAAGATGACAAATGAGTGAGTGAACGAGAAAGGAAAAGATAAATGCAAACACTAGAAAAAGAAATAAACCCATGCAGATGGTACGAGAGAAAAAGAAAGAATACTAGCTTGAGAGAGAGTAGAGAAAGCAATAATAGCTTAACAGAAGAAGCTGACGAAACAAAAGCACACATTGAAGAAATCCCTCAGTTTCTCCCTCAGTACTCACGCGGCCCAGACGGGGTTGGTGAGGCTGTCACTCGGCTATGACAGTGCAAACACTCTTCTTCAATGCAGCTGAAAGATCACATCAGAGACGTGAGCATGTGTGGAGCGAGACACAAACCATTTGAAACAATCCTAAGCAACAGACAGGCCAACCTGCGCCTGCAAAGCACAGCCAAGCACTGCTTCCACCAACCTTTGGTTCTTAAGTGCTTTGACGCATGTATGGGGAAGGCCTGTGGGGGGACCCCATTCCTCCAGAAGGCCCATGTTTTGGAAAGTTATGGACAGAGCTTTGAGGAAAATTCATTCCTCATAAGTCAGTACACCTGCTGGGTTGGTGTCTGCTGTCTCTCCTACTCAATGGCGAGACATACAGAGACAAAAACTCACCTGTTGCAAGGCTTGCAAATGTTATCCTGTGCCAGGAAGAACCCAGGCTTACACCTGCAAATTGTGTCTCTATTTTTTGAGCCTGTAAGGAAAACAGGAAGATGTTGCTGTAGGTGGGACTCAGAAGGAAAGTGAGGGGAAATTTACCCCAAAATGAGAGGAAGATAATTTCACTTTGAGATTGGAGAACTACCTCTGGAAAGAAGAAAGAAGACTCACTCTATGTTTGGGGACAGGAGGAGATAAAAATAAAGGTGACAGTATCACTGTCCTGGTAGGTCAGGAACCTTTGTAGAGGCTGACAAAGACAGAAAAAAACCACACTGCAGCCTTTGGGCTGAAGGACAAAAGTAGTTCTAGTGCAAATTGGTAGAAAAGTCACTCTAGTTCAAGCGTGACAGGAAGAGGGAAATCACATTAGTCAAGCAAGTATGAGGGAGAAGTGGTTCCTGAGCAGCTGAGACTAGTGAGGAAGTTAGTTAAGGGCAGTGAGAAATCACTTCAAGACATGGGACACACATATCCACTACTGTGATAAGTTCTGCTGGGAATGAAAAGGGAAGGAAATGCAGCAGCTGTTGCCTCTAAGCAAGTCACAGGATGGAAACTGGGTAAAACAGGTGTGAGAGCTAAAAGACAACTTAATCTTAAGTGAATGAAGGATGTAAATTACATTGAGGTGCTAAAAAGGCACAAGAATAAGGAGGACATACTGTGCAGCAAGTGAGGGACAGGATTAAAACAGCTCTCCACCAGACAAAAGGGAAGGAAATTGCTCAAGAAGAGAGGAAGACCCTTGAGGATGGGTGTAAGCATCAAGATTGTGAAAGAGAAAAATCACTAAGCACCAGAGGGAAAGCATTCACCTACGAGACACTGAAAATCACTCTAAGTTAGGCAAGAGATGTGGAGGTGGACAGAAAAAAGCAGAAGTTCCAGAAAATGGAGAGGAGCATTAGGACATCAAGGTAAGAAAATTTTAAGGAATGTATAGGATTACACTACTGAGCAAGGTAGAAGATAGCACAGGGGTCAAGATCTCTGATTCCTGAGTAGTGATGACACAGTCTGGAACAGCTCACCTAGGTACTTCTTCCAGGTAACTAAATCATCCAGATCGCAGTGGCGGTGAAGAAATGCCACTGGATACACTCCAACATTATCCAGATGGCTTTTTACTTTAGATCATTATCTTACACTGTGGTGGTTCAGCAGCTAACTGACAAGCAGTTCACCTGGACACTGGGACCCGTGGTACCTGTATCCATTAGAAACAGTGATTTAAGTAGTTTACTACTTAATCACTTACTCTTAAGTGATATTCCTAACTTTTGAATCAGAGCTCTACATCTCCATACAACACACAAGTTTACAGTATGAGTGGGGAAGGGAAAAATAAAAGAGAAAAAAAGCGAAACAAAAAAAGTCACAGAAATAATCACAAGAATTAACACACCTCCAGGTCTGGGGAGAAGAGGAAAGAGTGGCATAAGGCAGGAGAAAAGGCATCAAACCAGAGCATCCAAAGAACAGTCTTCCTGTAACAGCAGCAGCAGTCTTCCTGCACACAGGGCATGGAAAGGAAAGGGACTTGCAGAGAACATTAAGCCAACCTCTTCCTACAGTGGCACAGATGAAGGACATCTTATGACAATAGCCACAAGTTTCAAGAAAGGAAATTTCAATTGAACATACTTTTCTTTTTTCTCCTCCCTGAGATGGTTCAGCACTGTAACTCAGGCAAAATGGCAAATCACCCTCTTGCGGGATGTTCAAATCTCAACAAGGCACTGAGGAATATATCTAGCTTTGAAGCCAGAAGACTGGACTAAATGTCCTCCAGAGGTCTCTCCCAACCTAAAACTCACAGTGACTGTATGAAAGAAGCGTTTGCTCATACTTTCTTAAGGTCCTTTCAATAGCTGGTGAGGGAAATGCAATGAAATTCCCTCAGGCCATTGGGAAAAACATCCACACAAAGGAAGATGAGTAGGTAATCTGCTCTTGAAGATTACACAAGACCTGGCTTCGGTGCACGGCAAGCAGCAGTATTGAAATTAAGTAAAAACTTTTCTCACGACAGCCAAGAGAAAATATTCAAGGACAGAAAGGTAAAACCTGAAAATACAAATTGATGCCAAGACAGGCAAAAAATGGCAAAATCCTGTTTGGAAAAAAAGAAAAAAAGAGGACAGATAAAAAGAAAAAAAATTGTACAATACTAGAATCACTTCAGTGAAGTGAGGGCTGCTAATGTCTATCCCAGCAGCCTGTACTTATATCTGTACTGGATTCGTATCTGTGCCATACTTACAGTTGGCAATAATCCCATTGGCACACGTGCTGCAGTTCCTACAGAGGAAGCGATCAAGCACATCAAGCTGATACTGATTCTTCCGACAGCCACACACAGTATCTTGCTTTGGGGTGCATGGGGCCTCTACTATCTGATGGAAATCTGAAAAAATAAAGGAAGAAAAAAAAAAAAAAAAATCACCCTTACCTTCAGATGAGACACCCATTATGATGGCCAATATTGTTATTCCTTAATCATCCCAGAGGAAAGACCAAAAAGCCTGCAAATTAAGCCTTCAGCTGGTTTACTAATTTCCTAACCCTTATTCCTGCTGCCCCAAAGCCCTTTCTCTACATTGTTCTTGGGCCCACTCAGTTGCTTGCTTCTTCAAGTTTCTTCCTCACTCATCTTGCCACCTTCTCCAGTCCTTCTCCCTCTACAACCAACTTCCCTCAGGTCCCATAGATGACTCACCTGAACGGCACTGAGTACACTGGAAACATTTAGACATGGTGTTATCCACTGCTGTGAAGGTGCCATTAGCACACGGATGACAGACAGGTGCCTGCTCAGGTCCTTCACAGTCTTTTAACTTGAAGGTACCTGCAAAAGATTCATCTAAAAGTGATCTGACAGGAAGACAGACACTTCTGTCATAGAGTCAACAGAAGTCACCAATTCCTCAGAGAAACCTTAGAGATGATGGCAAAAGGACAGAGTAAACTTCATCTCACCAGCATCAAGGACACCAAGGGAAGAAGAGTGAAATAAATGAAATATATTATTTGGGTAGCAACTACTGCCAAAGAAAGGCAGCACCGAGTAGGACCGAGACAGTTAGCCTGAAAGTGCAAGACAGATGAACACCTCTCAGGCATAGGTCGCTATTGTTCTAATTATGTTACTCCAATGTACCTGCATGGCACCTCATGCAGCAGTGGGTCTCTTTTGGATGTAGGTATTGTCCTAGTAGACACTGCACCTGCCTCTTTTCTCTCCTCACAGGGTTAATGGGGTCTTTTCCCTCCAAAGCTACCCCACGGGCTTGCAGTGTATACGGCACTGGAGCAATTTCTATAGATTCCTCAGTCAACACACAAACAAATGTTAGGATCACCTGTAAAAAGAGAGAGAGAAAAAAAAAGAACAAGGTGAGAAAAACTCACATTCCCTGGTAACAAGTTGAGCAAGTTTATTTGACTCAACCAATTCTGACAGAGGGACCTTCAACTGACATAAGTGTGGGGGGAGATTATTTATGGAAAGAAAAAAAAAGGCACATCTGCCATCTGTGTTATTAATATGCCACATGATGGTCTCTATGACAAGCTGATTGCATATAGCTTTTCCTGATGTATGGTTTATAGACAAGATGCTTTGAAAACACCACAGCTTGTAGGAAAGTTACTCAAGAGCAAAGGAATGCTTTTTTTTAAGGAACATGGGAAGGCTCTCAATCTAGGAACATTTCCAGAGAAGACGGCATCCAGTGCTTACATTTCTAATGAATAAATAAACCAGAGAAGAAGCTTGGAATTAAAAAACAAAACAAAACAAAAAAAACCCCACCTTTTTCTTTTTTCCCCTTCAAGCTTTACTTGCTATTTCTAATGTTGAGAATTTTAACAGAAATAGTAAGATTGATGCGACTGCAGCACATATGTAAACACACGCACGTGTACCAGAAGGAACAGCAGGCAAGCAGTTTAAGGCCTGTACTGATGTCGAAGCCGTTCCTGGGACGCCCTTCCCAGCAGCGACATTCATTGAGAAACGCACTGTTTATGTCCAGGCCCACGCAGGGCTAGGAGCGCAGTGCGGGTGATTCAGCAGCACAAGACCCCGCTGCGTGACGCGGGGAGGGCAGCACTAGCATTGCGCTACTGCGCCACACGCACGGCCCTGTCCTCCACTCCCTGCCTGCCCAGCAGGGCAACGGAACCAGGGGCACCCATCCCAAATAAGGAGGGAGGGGAAAAAAGTAAAATAAATAAATAAATAAATAATAAAAAATTAAAAAAAAAGCACATGCAACAACCTGGTCTAAGTTTTACAGAGTCTGAAGTCAGCAAGACTTGTAGACAACAGCCCAGTCCCTAGCAGCTGATCTTTTTATCTTTTTTAAATTTATCTTTTTGTTTCCCTAAAGAGTATCAAGGAGCTGTCCAAAAACTCGTTTGCTGAGGAGAACCCCAGAGAAGTGACATGGGTTGGACGCTGGCATCCCTTGCCCTTCGAGCTGCAGCAAGCCACGCTGGCCACACCACCCAGGTATGGGCAGCTTGGTGCCTCAGCGTGTTATTGAGCATGTGAGCAAAGAAAACCCATGCATCAGGCAACGCGAATGCAGAACGATCAATTCACTTTACTTTTATTTCTTGAAAGTAAATACTACCCTTGGCCTTCCATGAAGATCTCACATCAAGTTTTATTACACTGGACTATCATGTTTTCCTATCTTCCTTTTCTGAAAGCTGTAAGGCCTAGCTGCTTAGACATAGTTTCAAGGGTTTGTTTTCTTTTTGCTTTTTCAGCTAGGAGAACTATAACAAAAGTTAAGTAAACCAGTGAGGGTAAACCACAACGCTGATACCAATTCTGTGGTTGCAAGTGTAAGAAAGGATATGCCGAATGAGGTGGCTACAACAGCTCCGGGCTATCCTGTTTCTCTTTCAGAATTAAAGGCTTTGGGGGGGGAAAGTTATGCACAGACAGGCTGTTAAAAACCTCAGAAAGGATAGGAGTTTCCACCTCTGACAAAGCAAGATACTCATTTTTTCAAAAATTGCAGGAGCTAGGAAATACAGAGGACATATTCAATACACCAATTGCTAAAAAAGGGTGCAAAGCAGGGGCAAAAGATGAGGTATTTAAGTAGCTACCATTCACTGACCACAGGGTAAGCACTCCAGCAATCAGTCGGTAAGAAGGCAGCTCATTTCAGCAGCTGACAGTCTTGCAGGTCTTCCTGCTTTGCAAGAAAATGGGTGAAAGATCACTCCCCACAGATGTTCTCACAGTAACAAATAATAAATAAAGAATAAAAATAGATGCTGCAGCCAGTGATTATTCCTCCAACATGAGAATATAATACAGCTGGCCCAGAAGTCAGACAAGTCAATAATATAAACAGAGGAAAGCATGAAGATCTCAAGCCAGAAACAAGAGATGGTTCAGGTACTGTCTCCAAAAGAAAATAGGAGAAGTGTTTTCAGTGATTCAGATGAAAGAAAAGCATCTTTAAGTGTAATTGTACCAGAATTAACACACTCGTTACCGCTGGTCAGGATTCGAGGGACAACAAAGGGTCAAATCACAAGTGACTCGCAACCAATGCCTTGGCCTTCCAGAAATAAACACACACACAGGGAAAAAAAAACCTCACCACCTTAGCTCCCCAAACCATCAAGCACTTTCGGTGCTTTTACCCATGACAAACTTCACAGAAATCAGGAAATACAGAACAGTATGAAGCTCGGAAGCCCTTCATCAGAAATAACAGCTCACCAGGGGCAAAGCCTAGCACATGGAGTGATTTCCTGCTGCCAGATGTGCATTGCGATGCTCAGATTATGCTTGGGAGGAGCTGGAGTGAGTCGCCATGACCCAGTGCCGTGCAGCGCACCGGCAGCAGGCGTTCCCCGCGGCCAAGGAGAGTTCACACCGCCAGACCACAACACGCTCACTGGTGATTCACATTCATTAGCGGGGACTGCCCAGGAAAAAAGAGTCAGCAGAAACTCCTGGCTTCACTTCTCAAACTGCCAGAGCAATAAACAAAATATCAAAGATGAAGACAACAATGCCATTTTCTTAAAGCCATTTCCTTTCCTTTAAGGTATTATTACTCCTTCAGGCGATAGCTGAGTACCCTGCATGTTCCTGTCCTTAGTGCAAAGGAAATCCAGCTCTTTTTCCCATCTCCAAAGCACCTCCTGGCTGAGAGCTACAGCAAAGAACACAGAGCAAGCCCCCGAGCCTTTCTGTGCAAGATTTCGGCAGCAGGGATATAAGTTACGAGCCCCTACAGCGTCTTCAGCCTCAAATATGCTTGAGGTGTTGCCACCACTACCATTCACATCCCTGCTGCTGCTCCTGCCTCGATGGACCATGCACAGAGGGCTGCAAGCAGGACAACATCAACACCGAGGAAGTCAAGGGCAGAAACATCCTTCGAGTGAAAAAGCAGCAAGAGGCAAGAAAGAGATGTCAATGCCACTTTTCAATCACCTGCCGATGTCTGTAAGACTAGGGAACACCAGGGCCACAGCCCTGTATCACCTGCCCTGTCCAAGTCAGCCTCGTGGAGTCCAGCCCTCCTGGGCCACTTTCCGTTGCCCTTCCTACACAGGGCTGGGACTACGAGCCTTACTGCTTTTTTTGTTTTGTGCACATCCGACACATTCCTCACATAATGAAGTATTGCCCACCCCAACAGTGTAGGGAATCGCTTCTCTCTCAAGAAGATAAATAAGCTTCCATTTTGCAAATCCAATGCGTAGACTAAGTGCAAATAAAAGGCGTTACAAGTCACTAAGAAACATTTGAAAAATTCTAATCAAGTATGAAACTGTCTTTTGCTTAAGAATTTGCCATGGTATACACCAATGCACAAGTAGTCTACGTATCAGTAATCTGCTATTCTTTTGATGAGTTATTAAAATTAAAGTTTGGAAGAAAGCAGAGATCTCACTCAGGCTAATGAACCACCAAAGAAATCAGGGTACAAGACTCCCTCTGGTCCTTCCCTTGCTTCAGCCATTATCAAAAGTTCCTCCAGGCTCGCATTTTTTTTTAAGCTCAACATACAGAGGCGTATGGGAAACCAGAACTTCTGCTTTAAGCATTTAAACATAATGTATATTAAAGCAACATTTACAGGAAGCTTTTCTCAGTGCTTGCTAAAACCTGGAAAGGTCAGAGGAAGGATACAAGAACTATGATCATAAATAATCCTCCATTTTATGAACTGGTGTACTTTATGTTAGATGTTGGTGTACTTGACTTTAGACCTTGCCTAAACCCGGGAAACGGACAATAGCTTTCATGGAAAGGAGAAGGTCCTTTTCTTTTCTCGGCCTCGACCGGGGCCTGCACGCTTTGCTGCGGAGCGCCTGCTAAGGCGGGCACTAGTGCTTGATCCCGGCCTGGGAGGCCTCTAGGTTCGGCTGTCCCTTGCCTCGCTCTCTGATTGACTGATTTCTCATGGTTTTGCCAGGAATGTACAACAGCGTCATTTTGAGATACTCCTTCTATTGTTAGGCTCCAAAAACTGCAACAGAAAGGTTTGTACCAAGGACTGGAAGGAAATAATCAGTTATCCAAGGGGCAAGGTTGAGAATAGGGAACAGAATACCAGGCATCTGTCCCAAATAAAAGCAAAGCCATTTTGTAACGACTAAAGGAACAGATAAAGCTTTGGATGACAAAGGTTCTCCCCTCCAAATAATAATGCTAACGTGATACAAGGATTGCTTAGAAAGGAAAGGCATACAAACTGATAAGCACCTGTGAAAAATTAAGCAGTAGCTGAAATTGTCAAAGGCACAGATATGAATGTGTGCCGCTGCTAGAAGGAGACAGTCATCAAAAGTATAAAATTACATTAATAAGCAGGAAAAAAAGAATGAGGCAATAGGGTTAGACAAAGCAATCGGAAATGCGCTCAAATGCTAGGAGTCATTGGGAAAGGATTTGAGAACCAAACAGACAATATTGCTCTGCCAATGCATAAATTCATAACGAACACATACCTTGAATACTGAGTGCAGTTCTAGCCCACCAATCCTAAAAAGGACATGGTTAACCCAGAAAAGATACTGGGAAAGGCAACAAGAATCACAAATGCCATGGAGAAGATGAATGGTGATGGTTGTTCTCTGTCTCTTCCAAAAGGAAGGGCATAAAGCAAGCAGGAGGCCAGTTCAAAACAAGGTGAGGTGCTGTTTCAGCCAACACCTGGTTGACACACGGGAACTCTTGCCAAGGAGCACTGCGGCTCCCAGCAGCATCCCTGGCGTCCAAAAGCAAACGCATCAATCAGTACCAGAAAAACACGCTTGGGGATCCTAAATCTGAGTCACTGTTTTGACTCAAGAATTCCTACAGTCACAGCTCATCAGAAGCAGGGAAAGTATTTTTATTTTATTCGTTACTGTATGCTTGCCCAACTCTAAAACCCTTGGTAGACATCTGCTGTTGGCCAAACCGTTTTTACGGTTTGGTTAGTGGTTTGAGCCACTTTGTGGTTCAGTTTTCAATTTTTACATTACCTGGCTCCTAACTTTAAAATTTCAATTTCTCCCTTTACTTTCAACTAAAGGAAGCCTTTCTTTAGTTGGCTAGAAGCCTTACAGCTTCCAGTCCTTCTTTCTCGTAAGCCTGAGCTGCCTTTAATAAATGAGACAAGCACTACGAATTGCCTGAATGACACAAAAACACACAGACTTTAGGGATAATGGTGCTCTTTTCCTCCTCACACACTCTGAGAAAGCTATGGAGCACACAGGGGAACAGAAAGAAACAGGAAATGAGGCTAAGGGTATGCACAGAGAAAAAAAAAAAAAAAAGCACAGAAAGGAATTACAGGAAATTCTGAAGAATCAGAGGAAACAAAAGAATCAGAAGACCAGAAGAGGGCCATCAAGAAAGCAAAAGAAGGTCTGGAGGGCTAATGTAGAAGGACATGGAAAGTAAATGGAAGACAAAAAGGCATGCAACAGAGTGCAAAATTGTAAAGGTGAAGAAAATAGCATACTTTTTTTGGAAAACATACAGACAATCTGCACTGTGTCGTGTAACAGAGAACCTGGAATGTCCGTACGCAAGTATGGAAAAAGTCTCACTAGAAGAAAAAGTAGAATCACGAGGGTTCAAAAAGACCTTTGCAATCACCGAGTCCAACTGTAAACCTATTACCACCCTGCCTGCTAAACCATGTGCGTAAGGGCCTCATCTACTCATTTCTTGAACGCTGCCAGAGATGCTGACTCTACCACTTCCCTGAGCAGCCTGTTCCAAGGCTTCAGCACTTTTCCCGTGAAGAAATTCTTCCTAATATCTACCTGAACCTCCTCAGCACAACTTGAGGCCATTTCCTCTTGTCCTATTTTCGGTAGTTATTCTGGAAAAGAGACCTCACTGCAACCTCCTTTCAGGTAGTTGTAGAGAGTGATCAGGTCTCCCCTGAGCCTCCTCTTCTCCAGACTGAGTAACCCCAGCTCCCTTAGCAGCTCCTCCTAAGGTCTGCGCTCCAGTCCCCTCACCAGCTTCGCCGCCCTTCTCTGGACACTCTCCAGCACCTCCATGTCCTTCCTGTAGTGAGGGCCCCAAACCTGAACACAGTAT
>JAYECN010499189.1:0-14800 GCA_035222435.1 Microcambeva ribeirae | reverse complement strand
ACAAGCTCTCCACTCGCTCATCATCCACCCCCAGGTTGAGCTCCATGCATTCCAGTTGCTCTCTCACATAAAGAGCAACTCCACCACCTCGCCTTCCCTTCTTCATACATGAAGTATGAAAGCACAACTGGTGATTAAAAGAAGCAGTCTTCATCAAGAAAAATCACACACAATAACTGCCTCAAGAGAGGAGCAAATTGAGGTGGGTTCTGAACAAATTGAGTCAGATTTTACTTGTGAGTTTCCCAGGCAAACAAATATGCATAAAGCTGATGTGTTGGGCTTTAATTTTTTATTTTTGATTTGGTATTCCTTTCTTTTTTAATAGGCGTTTCTTTGGCTTTAAGGAGACTTCTCTGTTTTCTAAAGATGGAGTCCTGTGGAAGGAGGTGCGGATGTCCAACTACATGGCACCTGCAAGTCACTGTAGCAGGCCTTGCATGAGGTTAACATGGCCAGAAACATGCTAAGGGTCCTATAATTTTGAGATCTGTAGCTCAGATCTGTAACTATTTGGACAAAAGTGAGGTTATCTGTGCTAAGCTAAGCTAATGCTAAGCTCTCTGGGTAGGTGTTTTATGGTAGAAACTTTATTTACACAATATTTTTCTCTAAAACCTCTATTCCAGTCAATATTCTGGATAATGCTCTCTTAGTGAACACTTGTCAATCTTTTTCATTTTTCTGTGTGTTGTGTGTTTTCAAAGTTATCTACTGCACTCTATTTTGATTTGTTCCTCATGTGAGTTTCTCTACCGTGTTTACCAGTGATGTATATGAGTGCTCTCCAAATAATTCATTTATCTCCACAATACCTCTGTGAGAGGATTACCATCTTTTCTATGCAGAGAATCAAAGTATGAAGAGATAAAGGTGAAAATTGTACACTAATGTCAGATGCCTGATCTGAAATGCTTTGAGTGTGATTATTTGCATCCTACTGTATGATGGAGGATTCTACAGCTCAGAACATACCTTCAGTTGCAAACAGGAGAGCTCTGCTTTTCTGCAGATCACACCCCAAGGAGGAGATGGACAATGAGAAAACACAGAAAGCTGGGACATGGGCACCTTTGCCTAACTTCACATCATGTGTCTGCATCCTACCTTCCCTGGAAAGGAAACCTGGGAACATAGTTTGGAAGGGAAATATGTCGCATTCAAACAAGACCCTTTTCTAGACATTCTGCGCATTCTTGATGGCAGAGTGTAAAACGAATTTTGTTAGAACGTGTTTAACACTTGTGACTGACTACAAAATCATTGTGAAAAATCGTGATACTATTCCTCACCATCAGAAGGCAGATTTGCAGAACAAGTTTATCAAATATTACCAAGCCCTGGAACAGACCACTCTGGGGAGCAAAGAAAAAAAATAGATATTAAAGAGAAGCATACTTCATAGCAACATTTCTTACAGCATGCATCCTGGAAAAAAAAAAAAAAAAAGGAGTAATAAATAGAAATTTTAAAATGTGATGATGATTCTGCTTTACTGCAAACAGGGATCCTAGGGAAAGGAAGATTATAATTTTTTATATAGCTATATTTAACTATTAAAATATGTGACCAAATACAAGGGGTAGAGCTAAGGTTGTGCAGACAATTGTCAGAATCAGAATCATTCCTAATTGTTTAAAATTACATCCTGAAACCTTAATTTTCATTCCGTGAAATACATTTATATGAAAATCAGTACAAATGTTTGCCACAGTGGACCACTTTACTAGATCACCTTAAAGAAAACAGTATCAAAATTGTAAGCTTTTTGCATATCCAGTTAAAAAATAATAATTGGTATTTCTCTTAGATGTGCATATGTTGGGGAAGAATGTTCACATTTGCTCACAGGAGTCCTTCTCTCATGCACAGCAAGTGATAATAATGATGTACATTTAATTTCTCAGCATCACTTCAATTAAGGAAAATGACCTTCAGAGCAGTCTTAAAAAAATACTGAAATGCTTTAAAAAGGAAATGTGGAATTTTGAGATCTGACTTGGAAAGCAAAAGGCCCTTAATTTTCAAACACTCAAAACTGGATCTGCTCTGCAATGCTTGCATATTTAAGTCAAAAGGATTTTTTTTTTTTTTCTTTTCTGTCCACAAACCTCATCCTGAAAATGGTCTTGTGGAGAAATAAGCTAATTGGTGCATGCTCACTTGCCGTTTCACAGGTGCTAGATTACCTAAATTACAATTGCTGGACAGGGGGATGCAAAACCTTGTAGAAGGGCTCAATTAACTGTGCATCTGCTCGCTGTGCTAGACCCAGAGGCCCCGCCCTGGGGGGCTGCACTTGAAAATCCCAGCCTAAACCGGTGCACACAAAATATTTTCCTTTTCCAAACGTATGTCAATGCTGTTCAAACACTCTGCTTTCTATGGTGCTTCACCTCATTTCAAGTGATTTTTAAAATTCCACCTGCCTTACTGCAGGTCTAGCATGGAGGAAAAGCGCAGGATTGACACTGCAAAAGCAGCACTGAATTGGTAAAAGAACAGGAGGGTGCAGTATATGGCAAAGCGCAGCATCCATGCAGGCGGCCTGGGGAAGGTAATCTGACGTTGGGGACACAGATGTAAAGTGCACAAAGGGACGTGGCCTCAGTGGCTCCCGGAGCCGCAGGAATCGCTAGGTGGCAGGAGTGCTCCTTCTGCATCATCCCTGTAATTAGGTCAGTGTATGGTAAAGTAGGGCTGGGTGATAAATAAAGTAGGTTTTTCTCTCTCCTAGTACACGCTGCAATTTAATTTCAATTTTTTTTTTCTTTTTTTTTTTTTTTTTTTTTTTTTTTAGGCAGTGTTACAAGGTGGATTAAAACTTTTAAAGGCAAAGAAAGAGCCCTTCTTGCCAAAGTAAATGAAATCTAAGTCACTGAGGAGCAATGGCAGAAAAAGGAGGGGAGGGAAAGAAAAAAAAAAAAAAAAAAGGAAAGATGACTCCTCTCTGGTGACATTGATATTCTGTTCAGAAGAACATTGAGGAGGGGGAGGGTGGCACAGAGATGTGTGCTAAATCTCAAATCCAAACAGGCAAAATATGCGATTTGCCAGCTCTGGTGCAAGGCAATAACATGCACTTTTTCCTCGAGGCATTTTCCTAATTTTGCAAGAAAAAAAAAAAAAAAAAAGGCATTTCTAGTCAGCAAAACATGACTAAGTTCCCCTCCCAGAGATCACAGTAATGCACCTCACTATGGAAGTGGTACCGAAGGTCAAAGATGAGATACCATCTCCTGCATCATTTAATCTCCATCTAAGTGGGAGCTATGTTGCCCCTAGAGCTCAGTGTCAGCTCTGGGAAAGGAAGGTACAAAGTGTCAGAAGAATTATTACAGAATGTGTTTAATCAGATTCACAAAGCTGTTCTTTCTCGGTTAAATCATGTTAAGGGTTTGATTGTATTTCCAGTGAAGTCAATGCAAACCTCCCTTTGATTTCAATAAGAACAGATTTTGCCCTCAATGTAGCATTTGTCTTCCAAAAAGACATGACAGAGAAGGAGCTTTCAGGAAGAGGAAGACAGAGAACAGGAATAATCCTCTCCGCCTCTCTCGGTTTTCCACCCCTGAAAGAGAAGAGAGAAAAACAGACCTACTTAGCATATGATCCAGCTGAAAGGAACAGATACAAAAATTAAAACAAAATAAAGGTAGACATAGATACTAAAAGGTGATTTGGAAAGAATATAAAGAAGTGCCTAAAGCTGTGGTCTTGTATTGCAGAGGCAGACTGAGATCAAGACTTTAAAAAAAAAGCTCATACCACTTCTCCCAGTGGTTCAGTTCTCCAGGAGCTTACCAAGCTGTTTCAGCTTGCAGATCTAGGTAAGTAACTCCCACTTAAAACCCACTGGGATATTTAAGATAGGTCATGCACTGCATTAAATTCCTAGAAAGACCCAATATAGTCAACACATTTAAGTACAGATAACTTGACAGGACCAGGAATTTTACTAGTGCACCTGTATTTGCTTTAATTTTTAGTGCACCAAGTGATACTGCTTCTACTCACTGTTAATGTAATAGCCTAGTGAAGGGTAGCCTTACTTGTCTCTTGGGAGAAGAATTATAGTAGCATCCAAACAAGCCCATATGAGGATTTCTGGTAAGCCAAGAGGAAGAGTTGTTTCAGGAGCGCTCTTGGCTCTCTAAGGTATGATATGGCTGTTGACCAGATCAAAAAATTTAATGGGCAGCTGAGTAGGCTGGTAATTCCTGGTTTAGTTGTTTGTGCTTTCACTTTGAAAGCAGACCCATAAGTGTGTAACCTTCTCTAATATAGAGCTTCTAATCCTACTCCTGACAGGGTAAGCTGATGGCTTAGGTGATTTGAATAGGCTTCTGAGATGAATGGTTCAGTCCTCTTTCCGTCCCGAAGCCTGAGGAGGTCTCCAAGTTTCCTGTGAAATTCCCTCATAACTAAGCTATTCTATAAATGGCGGGCACAGGTTCTATAAGTCATTTGACTCTAAGAGGAAAGCAGTGAACTCTGCTTTTTGCAAGGGTACATGAAAGCAAACATTTCATAGACTCAGGTTTCCTCTGTTCCTCTGATCCCCTGAGATCACCCTTGCTCAGTGTTTTTCAATGCAGCCTGGTAATTTCTGGAAAGATCACGCTGCACAGTGTACTGCATAAATCCAAATCAAGTGGAAGTGCCTAAAAGACACCACTGTGTCTCTTATAGACACTTAAGTCTTGTATTGGATCTAGTGCTATAACTTTGTTTCTTACTGCATTCAGTGAATTTAATTATGATGCCAACTACATTAGCATATAGATTCTGCTGCGAATTTTAGAGATTCCAATAATTTACAGAGAAGAAGTGAGGAAAGGCCAACATCATCATATAGGCTATAAACTACAGAATACTCTTCTCTCCTTCTAGATGTGGGTCATCTTATTCCTCTAAGCTTTACGAGATTAAAGAAATGAACTTTTACTGTATAACAAGGCATATTGATTCTGAATTAGCACCAAACCTTGGTTATGTCATTCAGCGTGGGATCTACAAGATAGGAATATTATTACTCACAGCACAAAGATGCTGTGAACCTAAAAGAACAAATGTGTTAATGTTAGACCCGCCGCCGAGGACAGCTATGAAAGAGAAGAATGTTTACACACTATCCTCCCTCAGTCCTCTTCTATCATCTTTATTTTTCACTTTTGTCTGAGAAAATCAAATTAAAGACATAAAGAGCAGACATACAGGCTTTCCATAAGAGGCTACTGAATTGGTTTCATTTATGTGTGGCTAGTCATCAAACATCTAATAGCATCATGGCTAGAGATTTTGTTACCTAAATATTTTGTCAGGCGTAGGAGAGGATCACTTTCACTGTTGTTGCCACAATTTCCCATCTCTGGCAACAGTTGATGTTACCAGTGATTTTATCAGTAAATTGTTGTCCTCGTCTTTCCTGTGGAAATCATGTGCTACCAAGTCAACACTGAATGCAAACATGGGTCACAACTAACTTACACGTCATATATAGCATTTACGGTATTTGGCTTATACAGTACATTTGTATATTTGGCAAAGCAATATATTCAAATAGAGTGAATTTGAAATGAAGAAAGTATATATATTTGAAATCATTCAAAAAATATGGAAAAGAAATGAGGCTATTATATGAAAATTCATTTTCTGATGGAAATACTGGATCAAAAAGCAAGGCATTGGTTATAGGTATTTTAGGGTCTGGCTTGGTCAATTCTACGTTTGCTTGAAAATGAACTATGCTGAAGACTAGATTATTTCTAACAGGTTTAGCCACCATCCCCAGAAGCCTGATAAATGTGAAAGATGATGGTGACAATTGATGTGGCTAAATGATTCTTGCCTATACATGGTCTGTCACTGATGACAATATCAGACCAAAAGAATCACCAGAATTTCTTTCTTAGATTTCCCCAGTGTAAACAAGACTTGCTTGTGGATTTAGAGTGCTAAGCTTACTATTTGACAAGTTAGATCCCAAATGGATTATTTTTGTAACTACTAAACTTGAATCTGATTTAGAAGTTTTTTTTTTTTAACTGCTCTTGGAAACAGTCTGTTGAGTAGTAGGAGTGGTTGGTACTTTTCCAGTTTGGAACTGCTTAGCTCGTGAGTTCATAAAATAACTACTACAAACTACTACAACTGAAAAGTACTGCAACAGCAGAAGAAAAAAAATCTTGTATAGAATTGTATAGAAATTATAATTTCTATTTTACACATGTTAAATGATGAATGCTGCAAATATAGCACAGAGTGCTGTGTTTGAGGTTACAAAATCAGTGGCAGAATATAAGATGTAGTTAGCTACATCATATCATCTCTTTTCCCATAAGAACAAAAATTGTTGTGGTGGGGAAGAATTTGCTTGTTGTCTATTCGATGCTCTCTTTCTTTGTGGGGATCAGCTCAAAAGAGAGATACTTCATGTTTTAGACAGCGCTAGCCACAGAGCCTATTATGGAATCATGTAAGTGCCTCATGCTATAACCTCTCTTCTGTAACATGTCATATCCTTGCCACACAATCAGATATACACATCTGCATGCCAGACATATCATGACTAGGCATGCAGCATCTGCCCGCTCATGTTATTTTCCAAATCCACAACTACCAGTGTTATCCTATGAGGTGCTGTACATGTACCCATCACTTCAGTTTCACTCGTTGGATGTTAGACAGACACTCTGGGAATTATATGACAGAGAGCAGGTTCCAGATCACATGCCAGATCTGGGCTGTTCCTGGTTCAAGACTCACATGCATCTCTCTACATCCTATAAAAGTTGCTCAGCACATAAACATTTGGGAATGATATTTTCTGACTATCATATCAATTTAAGCAGATGCATGTGTTTCTGTTTGTAGAACAAATGGGTTTTCCTGATAAAAGGCACAGTTACTTGATTTCTAAATTAATTTTGTTGTGTGCTGAATAGGTGAGTATCGGCCGCTCATTCATGAACTTCTACATGGGAATGAGATTGTTCAGCAGAGATATCAAACTGCGGCAAACAAGTTGTTGCAGTTTTAGTGATGAACTTAATTGGCATCCAGTGACAATAAAATAACAGAGGGTACTGCAGGTCAAACTTCAATTCCATCAGCAGAGCTCTGTGGGGAAGCTTCCACAGTACCTGCTGCACTGTTGTTCCCTCTATTCAGGACTATCAGTATCTCTCTTTCTGATGAACACTAGGCTTTTTATTTTAAACCAAAAAAGCTCACAAGGGGTTCTATGTGCTAGGATGGTGCAATATATGATTTGCATAAGAAAAGGTGAATAGACTCAAAATACCTCCTTGAAAAGCAAGGAGTTGAATTTTCCTTTTTAATGATAAAGAAAAGTCTTATGTCACACTCTGCATCTCATTGTGAATCTCCCACAAAATCATTTGATTAGAAAAGCAGAGGATAATTGGCATGACAAAAACAAGGACACAAGAACTGAAGCATTATGTGCTGTTTCCACAAATATTACTGCTAATTGTGTCAATTAAATTATCTAATTAGTCTACAGTAAATCACTTGAACACACACTAACACAAATTTAAAGCACTTTTCCAGACTATGTCTGTATGGAGAAACCAAAGGGTGAGAGTTTGCATGAGCAAAGAATTCCTCTGATTTGAATTTTATTAATAATCAAACATACTTAGAGAGCACTTAGGTCAGTCCACTGTCTGGGAAGTGTTATGATCATGGTTTAAGAACTAAAGGTATTGGGCAGAATTCAGAACCAGACAAACTCTGAACATCCTATGAATCAACCGCAACCCATGGCTGTGTTGCTGAAGATCTGAGCGCAAGCTAATAAATCTTAATAAGTCTGGATATATGTGCTGATCTGTGTTGCACTAGATTGCAGCAGGGCATACCCATCTGCAACATACTGCACAGAGAAACCAATAGAAGGAAAGCCTATATCAGTAAATTAAATGTTCTTGGAACCGTTACCTGCCACTGAGCCCAAGTAGCTCCTGACTGACATGGAACAACCCATGCCCGTGCAATTAAACTTTCTTGCATAACCAGGGAGGATGCCCACCATCAGAGTGCCTATCGGGGATGACCCTTGGCCTGTTCTCTCTCTCAAGCTGTGCCAGGATTTTTTTAGAAGTGTGTTAGATCACTCAGGCCAAAACTGCCTGGGACTGTTCTCACTCTTTTGGCAGTTTAGACTGTTAATGCAATTTCCAGAGTTTTCCAGCATTTTTAATGTCCTTGCGTACATGTAGTCATACCACCTATTTTATCCTCTGTGTGAAGCACTCTTGCAAATTAACTATTGGTTTTACATAGAGAGCAAAACGAGAAAGTAGAAACAGGGATCAGAGGTTTGATTAACATAAGAACCAAGCTCTCCTCCAAACTAAATCCTTTATCTCTACCTACAAACAGAAGCCTTTGGCTAATGACATACTTATACTACACTACATGCCTACACAAACGCATGCAGAAAATTGGCAGGTCAAATAATAAGCTTCACCATCAAGGTCTGACTCTACACTGTGACAAAATTCCCAGAAAAATGTGATGCCACATATGAAGTGGACAAGTGGCCTTAAGTGGCCTTAAAGCGATTAAGTGGGACATATTCTGATGTTTGATATGTTCTGGAAATAGTTTTTTCCAATCACTTAGCAGTACAGTTCATGAAACACACAAGAAGTGTCCAAATCTTTTGCAGAATGTTTTGGAAAATCAGTGCTTGCACAAAGCTTCAGTGAAGTAATGAGGAGGAGGCTGTCATTTTTCATTCAGAAATATTTGATGTCATTGTTCGCTGATGTATCATTTGTCACATTTCACATGCTTAATAAGGAAAAAACTAAATCCTTATTTATTTGTAAAGCAATAAAACAGCTTGAAAACTGCACACACATACACACATACATTGTGAAGTTAGCCAAATTAACCCTTTCTTCTGTCAAGGCGTCTGATTATGATATACTCTACTGTTTTAAAACATATTTTTTTCTATGTAAACATATCTGAATATGATCTCAAAAAAATGGATTTCCATAAAAGATTATTTAGATTGTATCAAATGTTTTTGAGAAAAAATAATGCTAGTGGAATGTCAACATCAACAGAATTTATATTCTTCAGTCACAATTTATACATTTTTAATTAACTTTTCAAGTTGCAAAAATGTGCTCAACATATTTAAGACAGAGTATGAAATAAGAATGCTCAAACCTGACGAAAATGGCCCTAAACCCAACTTTTGAATGATAGAAACTTATCCCTTCCATTCAATAATTCATCCCTTGCCATCAAAAATTGCTATATACACAACAGAGACAGAGGTTCTCACTCTTACAATGACTGAAATTACTTCCTCATTCAGCAGTCCTCTCAAATATGGGAGAGCAGATTGAAATCTCTCTCTCTCTTTTTTTTTTTTTTTTTTTGGCCTCTGAGTGCGTCATATTTCCCCTTCCTCTATCAAACAAGAGTGCTTACATTTTATACAGACTCACAGCAATTTTTTTGAACTGTACAGGGATTTTTCTTATTGTTCCTGAGAGCTATAATAAGTCAGTGTGTATATGCTTCTGTTGACCACTGAGGGAGGCTGGCTAACAGAAATTTCATTGTCAAGTTAAGAAGCGCATAGCTAATTTCTAATGTTACAAACATCACAAAAATATATGAACTGTATTTATTTATTGGTCAGCTTTTGGTTCATGTTACCTTTTTCTTTCTAATCTGAAGATATTACATTCTTAGTGATACACTTGCTCATGAACAAAGTATTTTTTAAAATGATATTTGTAGATGTTCTTCCAAGGACTAATTATATCTTGCAGAAAGAAAGAATGAAGCTCCAGCATTCTATACTGTCAGGAAAACATCCTAAACCTTCCACATGGTCTGTTCTCTCAGAACAGCAACAATGATGTTTTGTTTCTCACTTTGGTGTGTCATTATTGCAATGCTTTATTTTTTATTTATTATCTTTAGTTTGTTTTAGGAATTCCTTAATACAACAAAAGAAAAATGCACGCATTAGCCAGAACAAAGAACAAAGTAGACATTTTATAGCTAAGCCTATACATACCTTAAAAAATAATCTAGAAAGAGTCTCAAAACCCTCATCCTCTCTACATTCCCCACACACCATGTTTCACAGAATACTTTCTTGTACAAAAGACTTGGCTGTAAGTGAGTTACCTCAAGAAGAAACATCTCTGCTCTGGCAGAGGACCCTGAGCTCAAATATAATAGAACAACCCATACTGTTCATACAATTAATCTCTTTTGCTCTTCAAAGCATCATGTCACATCCTAACTGTTAGCCTGTTAGCAATGACCCTTAGCCTGTGTTATCCTTTAGTTTTTCCTGTTGGACTAGAGACCTCACGAGGTCCTTTCCAGACTGAATGTTTCTGTGATCCTGTGATTCTTTAATTGCAAATAAAAATCATTGTCATATTACCAAAATACAAACAAAAATGGTTGCCACATGTTCACATTGTGAAATGTCTGGTAGGTCCATGTGATTTTTTTAAGAACTGCCAGTTCATGGTTTAGTCCTAATGATTTAACAGTTTTGCAGAATATAGTGACATATGGACTACTGCTTGTAAGAAATACCTACTTCTGGAAAACCTGATACCACCTTCACACTAAGGCAATATTATCACAATCAAAAATATTTCTCTTTGCAATATCTTAATTTAGTAGAATCTCCAGACAAAACACAGGTGCTGATGCGGCTGCCTTTTAGAGACAAATAAGCTATCCCTGTGAATCATGCATAGCCATGAAGCTGTGCAGAAGCTTCGTCAAACACAGATGAACTTCATCTATCTTAGAGGAAAGAAACATCAAGAAGCAGTAAGACAGCAAAGACAGAGAGAAAAGAAGCCAGGAGAAACAAGTCTCTCTCTGTCTTCTGTGGGACTGATCTTTACATCTTTTCCGCAGATTCAAGATACTGAATGGCTCTGGCACATGACTTTCAAAAGGTACATCAACATGTATCAGACACAACTTTCTATTTTATGCAAAGGTAAATGTCATCAATTCTATTGATTACTTAGCTGCACAAGCAATGCAAAATACTGAAAGTTAGCACAAGCATGCAGTCTATTAAGATTTGCTTTCTTTTTAAACTGTTGGCCTGCGTAATCAAGCAACCATTAAGAATTCATGTAGTCATTTCACAAAGTCTTCACAAATATAATAATAAACATACATCTAGAGTGTTTTTTTTTCCTTCTGTTGAAAGTTAACAAATACTCTTACAGAAATGGATTTAATTTATTCATAATAAACAACTAATTTGCATATGACCGAACTTTCCAAATGAAATGTGTTTCAAGAATGGCAGATTTTTGTTTAATGAAATTGTTAGATTTTTTTAAGTTAAGAGTTTTTTAGTTGAAATATAAAAGTATTTATTAAAAATTACTCTTTTGCATGAAGACCAATAAAGGGCATTACAATTTGCACATTACAAGCCACAAACATATATCCATTTCTGGGAGAAAAATGCCTTATTTTCTGGGAATGCTTGTTTACAATAAAGCCAGGCATTAGTCTGTCTTTACTTGCAGCTGAGAATAGATGTCCAAGGTTCATCTGGATGGCCCAGTAGCCCAAGTTTTACTCCTTCATGTGGGAGAAGATAGCCTACTAATGAAGAAAATATGCTTTTCAAAAAATGCTCAAGAAGATCTATATTGCAAATAAAATTATTCTAGACAAAAATTAAGTGCCTTGCTGGCTGGCACTTGATACTGAGATGTGAGCTCATCTAAGCTCTCTTCTAAGAAAATAGTAAAAAATCATAGTATCGCAAAAAGTGGCGTTCTTTTGGGTTATACATGAGTTGGGTTATACATGAGTTAGTTCGCAGTTTGCTTTCACCATCCTTCATGATTAGTCCTTTCTTTCACTTGCACATTCTACAGAAAGGTTAGAGGCCCCTGGCAGCTTCCTCCTAACTACATGCTGCAGTTAAGCAAGGCTCATGTATGAGCACCTCACATTACTTATGCCTACAGAGGTCTGTGTGTGAGATACTACATGCTTGGGAAGCAGATAGCTGGAAGGCTAATAATAGGACCAGAAATTTAGCATTAATTTTCAGGTGTAGCATGCATGTGCTAGTTTTAACACTGAAAAAGAAAAGGGGAAGGCATTTAAAGCCCTAGTATTACACAGGAGTAAGAAAGACAGATAAAGTCTGTTGGTTTTTCATTATTTTTTCTATAAGGATTTGTTGCAAAGTTGGGTTGAGGAAATATTACGAGATTGAGTGAAAGATGAAGAATAATTAAAAAAAAATTAGAGAGAAGAAAGTAGTGAGTACAGGAAAGCATGATGATAGTATAGTGATGGAAAGGAAAGGAGAGCTGTGGGAAGAGTGGGAAGAGTCATGGAGACATATTTGGGAATAAAATTGAAATAGGGATATAGAATCCTTTTCTGGCTATTGCTCAATGGAATGCACTTCCTTTTCCATGCAGTTTATTTAGTATTGTCTCTGGAACAGTATTTGAAATGTTAAACACTATGTGAGAAATCCAGCACCAAAAACATGTTCTTTCTGCATCAGGAATTTTGCAGTAATCTGATGGCCACACGTGGGCTATCCTAAAAACCTATACTATAATAATAATGCTGAACATGACAAAGGGATATCATTATACCTGGCTATATTACAGATTTGGGGTGGCACACTTGTTTTCAAGGCCTGTTGCATTCTGCTAAGGTAACCTCTGCCTAGAGCGCACTTAGCCAACACTGAAAAACTATGTGTTGGAAAGAAACTACAATGCGTGTCGTTGTTGGTAGGAGACGTAGCAGTAGCTTCCCACTTATTAGACTGAAAATGTATCCTGTACTCTATTGCTCTGGGCTTTGACGGCATACACAGTGTGCATTTTTGATACAACACAGGCTGATCTAACCAGACACAATGTGACCCACGCAACAGACTGCACTAAAAGAGATTTGTTTCTTTAACGGATGAAACCAGGCAATCCCTTTGACAAGAACATTTGCAGCTGCCCTTTCATATTAGAGATAACTAGCCTTATTATTAAGCACTTGACAGCACATCCTCATTGGATTTCTGTATGTTTGTTTGTTCAGAAACCAGAAACCATCAATGTGATATTCTGGGCATATTTGCGAGCTTCATACAACACCACATACAACACCACATGCAGGGTGTGCTTTGCCTTTTGAGGCCTACCGAGCATTGCAGTTTTCATGCATGTGGACTGCAGCTATATCTGTTTTCAGTAGCAGAAACCTATTATAGACATAAATAGACATTAAAATCTGGAGTTTTTTGTCCGTATTAGGAAAGAGACGGTTATATGGTTCTTTTCATACAAAGGGCAAGAATGGCCTTAGTGGTCCGTGTTCTTCTCTGGAATAAGCTGTTCTAGCTACAGCTCTGTCAATATATATGTATTTTTATACAGCACAGAATTGTGCGTTTTAGACAACTACTGCCAGTGCAGCCACCCAGAGAGGCAGTATTACTCCTTTTGAAAAATAAATGTGATCACACAACTGGAAATCAGAAGGATTTGCCCTTCTAGCGATCTCCAGTAGAGATAATCAGGGAAATATTCTACAGTGGCTCAGAGACAAATGAAAACCCTTGAAAATGCTTCATATAATGAAAGCTACTTTTAGCTTTGCTCAGTCACAGGCAAAACTCTTAGAGCTTGCAAGAGAACAGCTGATGGAAGCAGGAGGCCACATCCTCCACAAGGCATCCATAGGTCACAGAGCCACTGCTGTTGGGCAAAGCTCAGAGTTCAAGTATTGCTTATAATGCATAGAAGGAAAATGAGAGGGAGCAAGAGAAAGAGAGAGAGAGTGAGGGAAAAAAAAAAAAAAAAAAGTGATTGCAGTAGCATCATGTTCTGTTCCAGCTCCCAGGCGTCTGTGGGTGCACAGCACAGCCAGCTGAAGGTATACCAAGGACAATTTGCATCTTGCAGTGCGCCAGCCTTCTGCCCTGATCTCCTCTGAGCTACTCATTCTCTTTCCCAGCCCATGCACTGCATTTCACAGACGTTGTTCAGAGCCAGTTAAATCAAGGACATTTTTATTAATCTAATAAACCGTGCTGAGAACAGAAGCTAAAAACAATTCATTTTTATTCTTGTCCAGAAGAAGCTCTTTACTGTTTTCTTTTTGACCCTGTGAGCTGCAAAGCAGTGAAACTTCCAAATATTACAAGGATCTCAGGTGCCCGATTATGAAACAGAAGATTGCTTTAGTATTGTCCCGATCCACTGTCAGGGAAGGTTTCGATATGATCCCAAGAGCGAGATTAAGACACAAATGGGGTCAAATGCCATACAACCTTGTAAGTTTTATTCTCATAAGCGCAATAGGACAGAGAGAAGAAGAAGGAAAAAAAGAAGAAAGATAAGAAAGCACGCAGGAGAGATGCAGCAAGATTATAGTTACCACCACCACCAGTGATAGAATCATAGAATCATAGAATGCTTAAGGTTGTAAGGGACCTCTAGAGATCATCTAGTCCAACCCCCCTGCACACGCAGCATCACCTAGAGCAAGGGGTGCAGGACTGAGTTCAAGTGGGTTTGGAAGAGAGTGGGTTTATCTCCAGAGAAGGAGACTCCACAACCTCTCTGGGCAGCCTGTGCCTCCAGCCTCTCTCCAGCCTGGAGAAGAGAAGGCTGAGAGGAGACCTCATTAGTGTCTACAATTACCTCAAGGGAGGCAGTGAGGAGGATGGGGCTGGCCTCTTCTCAGTGGTGGCCGCTGATAGGACTAGAGGAAACGG
>JAYECN010499180.1:0-14801 GCA_035222435.1 Microcambeva ribeirae | reverse complement strand
TCTCCTTCTCTGGAGATCTTCCAAACCCGCTTGGACGCAGTCCTGAGCCACATGCTCTAGGTGACCCTGCGTGTGCAAGGGGGTTGGACTAGATGGTCTCTAGAGGTCCCTTCCAACCTTAAGCGTTCTATGATTCTGTGATTCTGTTTTTGGATTTTATGGGAAAGAAGGGGGCCTTCAACACTGCTGCCTCTGCTTATACCCTCCAGGCATTATTAACAAGGAGGGGAGCAGCTGGTAGAGCCTCCCCCTTTCCACAACAACTCTGTGTCTGTACTAACCAGAATTCAAACATGTTTCATAAAATCTCATGTGCATTTTGTTTTGAGTATCTTAATTCCTTGGTTCCTTGCCCAAGCTCCTTTCTGGAGCTTTTTGCATGTATATGTTTTGCCTAAGATAAATGAGAATTTCCTGAAATACACTTACCATTCATTGGAACCTAGTTCTGTCTTCAGTGACTTAAATCTATTCGTAGTAACCTCAACCTGACAATAAGATCCAGCAGCCAAAATGTCCTATCTCCCAATGTTGGACTCCTAGGATGCTGAAATAGAAGAACACATCTATCTTTTTAATTTATTCAATCTGGCAAATGAAAGCCCTGCCTATACAAAAGCTGGTATCAGAAGATCAAAATTACTTTTTCTTGAACAAATAATGACTTTTTAATGATATGGATAAAAATAAATTGGTTACAGGCAGATTATTACAAAATAATCTGGTCTGTATTTGTTACAAATGACTTGAAGCTTTATTTTGGGTTGGAATGAAAGTATCAAAATTTCAGGTCCCACGCTTCTGCTCTTCATTGTTAATGGTTGTCCCCTCTTGCTAACAGGAGCTAAAGACCAATAAGGAGACAGCTGCGAAACACTTGCCTACTCAGACTGAGAAAAGCCTGGTGAGCCTTTTAATGTCATCATGTTTTCGTTACCAAAAGTGTTACACTAATGGAATTGCCATCTAAGGGCACGAAGGTAAGATTTGATTTTTCATGTATATTTTATGTTTGATGTCAAAGAAAGAGTGGGTTGTTCGCTTATTTCATTTTAAGTTTATGCTTTGAGTAGGGTTTGGACAGATGACCTCCAGAGGTCCCTTTCAGAATAGTTTCCTATGTTTCGATGCTTGATTTATCAACTTGTATCAAAGAGCCAGTGAAATAATATATCTGATACCTTTTCAGACAATCGCATGCAAAAACCCAAAGAATGGGCATTGGTACAGCAATAAAATATCAGGGAGTGTTTTATCACCTCCAGAATACCTCTGTACTCGCGTATTAGCAACGACTCATATTATGCACATTCATCCACTTCATTTTCCTTACTGTGTGGTTATGGGAGAGCACTGTCTTGGGCACTGCTGCTCCCCCCATCTCTGGGCTTGGATAAAATGTCCGCTTTGTCCATGAGGTTCTTACAACCCCTGGCACACTTGGTGCTTGTCACAGGTGTGCAAGTCTTCCGGGAATCCGGGTTTTAGCATTGTTTATCATGGAGAGCTGACATGGATAGTGCAGGCGGAAGTGTGCGTCTTAGAGGCTGAACATCTTGTGATTATGAGAGTTTCTAAATGAAATTCAACACATGGAAATGACTGGTTTGATTGAATTGGAACTGAAGGACTCTCTATTTGCTTGAGGCTTGTGTGCATATGAAAATGTTCATTAACTAGCAGTGGCGATGTGTTCACCATGTGACATAGTGCATATGTCAATGAGCTGAGGTTACTTCTCTTTCTCCAACATATCAATAAGTACAAGTATGACATGTGCTTAGAGCTCTAATGTGATTATGTCTCCACAGGATACCAGGATTTAATGTATGGGATAGAAAGTTTAACATACAGTATTAGGCTGTTCCTTACCGCATTTGCAACTGCTTTTGCTGTGAACACTCGAACTGACTCTAAGAATAACATGTGTATCGCATTAGTATTATACAAAAAAGAATAAATAGAGTTAAAAGGTTGCCAAGAAGGAAGTTGCATGGTCAGTGAGGAAGACAGTAGAAGAATAATGAACTAGCATGTGGTCCTGTTACAGCATGCCTGAAAAAAGTTAGTTTAGCCTTAATCTATGTTTCTTTAAAAAGGCCTTTAGGAAGACAATAATCCAGTTTGATCTTGGTATCCAGGCACTGAAGAAAAATTGTCATTATTTTAAACTCAAGAACACTTCAAATCAATGAGCAGCAAAAACAGAGCCTAGCCATATTATTTTAATTATTTTCATTTGCTGGAAATTCGTTATTGTATATTACAGAATAGTTGCATGTCTGATTGTAAACTATCTTCCAGTAGAATTAAAAGTGTAGTTCCAGGTTAGTAAGTGTTCTGCCGCATCCTTACTTAGGCTTGTGCTTTTTTTCCTTATTCAGTTCTGTGGTGTGCTGTGTACTGGCAGTTGTACATGAAAAGAAGAAACCTATTTGGGGGCCTGTGATTAGGTTTCTCCTAATGGTTGGTTGCCAGCATTACTACTTCTGGCCTGTAATTCTCTGTGAACTTGGTGACAGTGTGAATAGTTCTCTGTTTAAATGAAAACCAGAATGGCAAATGGTGGGGCATATGAAAGTAGGGATGTCTGAATATTTGAAACGTTTAGGTCTTAATGCCCGCATTTGCTTTCACAAATGTTCATACCTCGGCCCATTTCCTTCCCCCTTGCAATGTAAAAATACCAAATTGTTTAAGAATTGTAGATAATATATTGTAGGATTTAAGTGAGCTGTGATCAGCTGACAAAATAATCTACGTTTAATCGCTTTCATTTCTCTTCCTTTGTCCTATAGCACAACTTGGTTCTTGTGGTTGCTTACTATCTTAAAAGGTATTATTTTGGCCTTGTGTAGCTCTCCTGGTCTTTACAGTGGTGCACTGACCTTGCAGCAGCTTTTCGAGGCGGAGGCAGTAATCTGGTTAATAGAAGTAGCTCAGATTTTCCTGCTGCAGGACGTCATCATTTCCTTAGATGTCTTCCAAGAGTTCGGCTTTGACTGAAGCACTTAGGTGAAACGGGATCACAGAAACCAACAGTGCCAGACAGTGCTCACTTGCTTTGAAAGGCTGGACAATTACTTACTGGAACAGGATGAGAAAATCAATTGTTTTTCACAGGAATATCTGAAATAGTTGTAAACAATATTTGGAACACCTTTGTTCTCCAAGAGAAGCAGCTCTTTTCACTACATCGCTCCCCCTATGCTATGTAACTGACAGAACTAAAAGCCAAAACGCTACGTCTGTATGTTTGCTAAATCGCCTGGCAGACTTGCTCCTGCAAAATGTGAAACAATTTTGCGCAAATATTTCCATGAGGGATAAAATGCGTATCCCATTAGAACCTGTGAGACTGTTACCTACAATTCCACTCTTTCCTATTTTTCCATTTTACCATGCTTCAGTAGCAATGATCATAAAGTCAATGCTGTCTTTATAATTCAGATGAATTTCTTTTTGCTACCAGGAATCCAAAAAGGGAAAACTAGAAAGCTTAAAGGTAATTCCAGGTATATCCTTCCACTCTTCTTTCTGCTATCCTCATTAAACTCCCTCTTGCAATAATCAATACACTACCTACTATTATAGAGTAATAGATTCCTTAACGATCCCCCAGCTAAATTCTTGCCTGATGCTGTAAATGAAGAGGTATGGTCCATATTTTCATTAGTATAGTTCAGCATGTTTCTTCGTGCCTACTTTGCAGTATCAAGCCAGCTTATATAAATTTGCAGTATTTAATGGATTTCCCCCCGCATCTGCAAAGGCCTCTCTCTGCTGCTTAATATCTATGTTCATTTTCTAGTGCTCATTAGTCACATGAAATGCTGCATAATTTACATACTCAAAGTATTTTTAAAATTTTGTATACAATAAGCCTTACATTTTTCCAAGTTAAAAAGCTTCTGGTAACCAGCTGGGAAAAGTTCTGAATTTTATCAGAACATTATATATCTTATGATTCCATTTTTTTTTTTCCAATTAATAAATGAGAATCTGGTTTGGGGCATTTATGGGGTATCTTTCTGTACTAAACAAAAACTTATCTTTCTGAAAAGTATATGCACATGAAGCCTGGTACAGAACAACAACTGCCATTTTTTTTGCACTGAGAGCTTCAAACTAGGATGATATTCCTCGAGATGAATATGAGGACACTGTCAGGAAGGTTTTCCCTTCCACTGGAGTTGTTAGTGCTACTAAGTACCAACTGCTATCTGCTATCCCCCTGTGTAAGACAAAAATGGCAACACAGGAAAACCAAGCTCTAAGACACGTCTGTTAGACTGATACAGATATCACCAAACAATCATAGAGTGGTGCTTCTCTCAAAATACGACACTTAAAAAGATTTGCCTTTAAAGCCCCATGGATCAATAACAAAGCAGTATGCAGCACTGGGGACAGCAAGATGGAATACTGATGCCGGCCTTTGAAAATTACTTCACTGTGTATGAGTAACCAAAGCCTCCAAACCCTGGGCAGATCAACACCAGCAACACAGAGAGAGTCAAATCCTGACAAGACTGGAAATCCCTAACAAACCCATCTCTGCAGTTCGTGCTCCTTTTGACACATGTAAAAAATAATTTGCACCAGAAAAATCTGAGTTACGATGTCTCATTATCTTTCTTCTGTTCTTGATTGCACTGGATTTCTTTTCTTCCCATGGCAATGCAAGTCCAATATCATTCCCAAAATATTACTTCCAAGAACTTCTGCCAGTTTAAAGGCTCTTACCCATTTCTTACCCTCACAAGCTGTAGGGGCAACTGTCAGGACCGGACCTAATAGTTTACACTACTCAAGATCCATGTGACCATCTGATACTCATGCTAAATCTGTTTTTAGCTGCACTAGTACTCTTTCAGCATGCTTTACCTGCAGTTGTGCTTTTTTGACAGAGAAAGTACTTTAAAAAAAAAAAAAAAGAGCCAAATAATGACTTTTTTAACCAAAAAAAAAGATTATCTGGGGCTGATAATGACTTTATTTTTTTTTCCTAGATGGTTCTTTCTCAGCAAAGAGTTAATGATACACGAAATACAAAATGTGCTACAGGTTTGTGAGGTCATCTTAGCAAATAACAGACAGAAAGAAGGAGAATCTATAGACATTTTGTAACTTGCATTAAATGTCTCTATATTTCACCAATGTGTCACTTTGAATAATGCTTCCTAATACAAAGAACACCGAGTACAACTGCAAGCAGAAAACACAAAAGAGTAATCTGCATTATGGCAGGAGCTATCAAATCTAGAGGGAATTCTTGGGGGATGCTTCCCTGAAAGAAGCTATTTCGAAAGCCTGCATTTGGGAAGGCATCAAACCAGCAACTGTCACAGCAGTAAAATTCTGCATGGGGCACCAGCCAGAAAACATCCCTTGTCAGCTGTAATGTTAGTTTATTCACAATCCTGATCTTCATTGGCATAATATAATAAATATGCAAATGCAGGAGTTGTTAAGGGCAACAGTTATTTCCCACTTCTGCTTTAAAAACCGATGGGAAAGAGCTACTGCTGTCTCTGAACCTCCTGTTTAGCAGACATATAATACTCGGCAAAAGAATACAAAGATCTTGGTTTTCCCGGACTTCCTTGTCCAGTTATGAATTTGTTTCCTATAAATATATGCCAGATTAATGTCAGAGGACTGTTAACATAAGCACGGTAACAGCAGCAAAAATCAGGATCCACTTCTCTTTTTGGGGGCTCCCGGAGGAGCTATCGCTGATGACTCAGACACTTTACTACTTGTTTATAGTGTTTGTATGCATGGAGCTGTGGGAAATGATAAAAGCTGGTACCTGGGGGTAAAGGAGGAAGAAAATAGAAAGATGACTGATCAAAGCGAATGTTTCTGCCTATCTGATTACAATAAGGCGCAGAAAGAGTTCTAGGTCACTTGCAGCAACACTTATCTGGAGTGACTGACTGAAAATACCGATCACGTGGCGAAGCAGTTAGCCCAAATAATGGCAAAGGCTACGTGGCCTTTCACAGGCAAGTTCCTTGTTCAAGCCCCATTTTACTGTGGCCGCAATAGGCAAACCCTGTTACCACATTAACAGGGAGAGGTGGCCCCTTCCCACATCAAAGGAGAAACCCCGCAATCTGATCTCTGCAGGTGATGCCAAGATGAGAACAGGCTGATTTGCTCCCTACCCAACACAGGGGCAAGGCTTGCTCAGCTACGCAGCCAGATCCCACCCGCTGCCAGTAAGATGCAGCCAGCAATTCAACCACCAGGGAAGAAGTATTTCCCGTAAGAATTCATGTAGTTGTGGGAGAGATGTTTAAGAAAAACACAGGCTGGATACACGGCAACCTAAGGTTCTCCCATTCACATCCTACTACGACTAAAATGAAAAAACAGTTCTCAAAGGGACAAAAGGAGCATCAAGGCAAGAGCTGCTACTGCAGCACCACCCAGCACAAGGCTCTGCATGTTTTTGCCAGCATCGGTATCATGATACTCCCAAGTAGGGACAGGGAGATGACAAACAGCAAGAGTGTTACTGCATCTCCTTTGCCCTGCATGGTTTCAGTATTCCGCCGTGGTGGATGTATGCAAGCAAATTAATTGAGGATACTCAGCAGGATGACTGTACTGAAGTCCCTAAAAGAAATGTATCTTATGGGAGTACTTTCCCAGTACACTTTACCACAAAAATATCACAACATACAAAAGCTGAAAGATCTGTCGGACACCAAGCTGTTTGGAAAGTCTAGGACATGAACAAAATCCTTACAGGATAACCCGGGGTCTGTAGAGCTAAGAAGCCCTGGAGAAATTCTTATTTATTCATTTACACAGTAATTCTTATTTATTCATTTATTTCGCTGGAAGGAAATTCCTAGAGGGAGGGACTTAAATTTTGTTATTTTATCTTAAAAGAAATCCTCAAAAGTATATAAATTTTCTTGGAAGATGAGATTCCTTTTTAAAACCTGGAAATCCTAAGCAAGACTTACATAACATAGTAAAATATTGAAAGAATGTGGAAATAATGTAAATAACTTATCAACAGCTTCCTTGACCCCATACCATTTTGTGAACAAGAACTACATGGCAGTGTGTTTTGCAGCATTAAACACAACAAAATTGTTTCTTACTAATGAATCTGTGCAACAGATGAAAACATCTGACAGTGCAAGGGCTACACAGACAAATGAGCGGATCTGATTTGGTGTCTTAGCAGACTGGAGTCCAAAGCAAGATAGCACAGCTGCAGAACAAATTGAGTGCTGCAAACCTCTGCTGGTATTTTCAGTAGGAGAAAAGCTATGATCATTACAACACCACCTTTCATCTCTGCCCTCACATAATCCTTTTTTCTCCCTTTCAATTTTACTTTTTTCTTGTCATCCCTAGTATGCCATCTCCAAAAACTCTACTCAGTTGACTACAACTTTGAACATATGTATACTAATAGCTCTTTTAAGTAAATGTTTTATCTATGTTTAATAAAATGTACAGTTGCAAACTGTAAATCCATTTCTGCTTTTTCCTAAACATCTAAATTCTAATTATGCCATAGATACAGTATTTGCATTCCTTTTGGGGCTGTGGCCTCCGTGTTTATATGCAAATGGGAAATTACAGATTAGAAATCACAAAGCTTACTCTTAATTTGAATCCATTATGTGTCATGAAAAGCAAGGCAGCTAGAAAGGAGAAAGAATGAGGAAACAGATTTACATTCCTACAGTACCTTCAAACAGACAAGAAGGGAATTAAATGTCCATTCGAAGGAACACAAATGTTGTATTTTCTTCCCTTTTTACCTCTTCCTACCTGAAATCCCAAACTTGAATCACATCACCTCCATTTACAGCTTTTATTTATTAGTTCAATATTTCGTTTACTACTTACTATTGTTAAACAAGCAAACCGTGCTAATAGTAAGCCTACTACCTTGTACAGTTCACAGCTTAAAAAACCTAACATACATAAGTATGTACTCATGTTAAAAAGGAACCTTATAAAGCTTTGAACTTCAAAAAATAACAAATTAATATTTTTGTTCTGGGACTTTGTGAACAAATAGACAATCTAAAAAGGGTGCCCATTACTAGGAATGCCAGAATTAGATCAGTATTAGGTATTCCAGAACTGCTTGGAAAGTATTACTGGGGTAAGAAAAGATCAAAGCGACAAAGCACCACAGAAACACGCCAAAGCTCTACAGAATAGACAGACAATAGGAAGGAGAATCACATTTCCACTGCAGTCAACCACAGCAAGAATTAGAAGTCCAAAAAACTGAGGTGGCCAAGAGCTAACAACAAACACACTCGTGAAACCCCGCTCACGTTGTCTCCAAATACATGGAATAGAAAGCCTACAAAAGGATGAAAGTCTATAGATCAATACGAGACACTTTAGTAAAAATTGAAAAATATGGAAAAAATCTCAAGTTGCTCTACAATTCCTGGTCTCTGTGCTCTAGACACATCTTCTATTTGATAGTAAAAGACAAGGGGCAGCAGGTCTGCTTCTGTTTATGCCTATTGTTTTAAAATTCATGCCATCTTACTTTAAATCCAGTTTGAAAAGACTCTCTGAAAGAATGAAAGCAAACAAACTCGGGGTCCTGGAAATGATCCTGAATAACAATGGGGAAGCATCCATCAATAAGCAACGTCTGCACTGAGGGCTTTCCAGCTTGTTCTCCTTTCTTCACACTGGAGTCAGGAAATCAAGCTGGGTCCTCTTCTGAGCACAAAGGAAGTGAAAAGGATACTTCACTTTCAGACATTGAAGAAACCCGCTAAGCACACTTTCTGTGAGTAGAAAGTGTGGAAATAAGAGATGTACTCTTCTACAGAAAACCCATCCCAGTGTCTCTTATTTTGCATGACAGAAGTAAAATCAGGAGGAAAAAATATCCTCTTCATAACCTTTACAAGCCAGGTACAACCTTTATCTTCTCACAGAAGAAGAAGGAAGAAAACAGCCTTGGTTTATTGTGAAAGAGGAAAGAGCAGGACCTGGCGCTTAGAAGGTTGCTGTGCAATTGCTCATGCTAAACATGCGCACGACCCAATGATGAGAGCTGGAATCCAAGAATTCCTTAGAGTTAACCTTTACAAAATATGCACTACTCTACCTTCCCTCTTTTATTTAACTGCAAAATCCTCTAAATCAAGCTCATTCAGTATCCAAGAGCTTGGCAAGCATTCCTGGTTCTGCTTAAGAAAGCCTCACACACATTTTACACAAGCTTGCTCAGAGACTGTTTTTCCCAAGCCCTCACAGCTCTTTATAAGTCAGGAATGCAAACACCTACACTTCAAAAGAGAAATAGCTGTAACGATCCAAAACACTTGCAACCAATGTGTACAAATACATCCCATCAATACTCAGGGAAAATATGGCCTGTGACCGCCTCTGCTCCCTGAATCATGACGGATGAATTATCCTCCCACATCCCAAAGCAACAGAGACTAATATTGTACTTACTGTATCTTTTTTTAAAATGCAATATTTAGTTTTGCGTGAGGGTTATCTTCCTGTCTGACTTCCCTGAATGCCCACGACACTTTTTTCTTAAGTCAGACATCTGCAGTTGCTTGCACTGTGCTACTCACTAGTCAGCACAGGAATGGGAGGGTGTTGCTGGGTTTTGGTGATTCAGGTTTTTTTAAACCACTGCTATTTAATAGAGGACAGCAGCAACCTGAACCATGCAGGATCTTCCTGCTCCACAACAAGCTATGAAAGACAGATTGTCACAAGAAAAAAAGCAAGCGTATGGAGAAATAAATAAATAAGAAAATAAGAAAACAGCAGAGGGCAAAATTGCTACCAGGGCTGTCTAAAAAAATATCTGGTTCCACAGCTATATACTTTCCTATTCCCAGGTAGCCCTTATAACTGGGAAGTAAGAAACTTGGCTTATTTGTAAGCTTTTCATTTATAACTTCCCAAAAGTGACAGTGTCACCCGTTCACTGAGTCACACACACTGTAAATAAAACAGATTTTACACAGTAAGCTGTCAATCATTTTGAAATTCTACTTTGTCAACATCTTCCACAATATATCACAATATACCAGGGAAAGCTTGAATAAAAAAAACACCATTGCAATTTAGGAATAAGAATGCATTCTACTGCGTGAGACCTTAATTATGAGCACAAAGCATTAGCAAAAAGTATTCATTAATTCTTTTCCTTGTCCTGACTTCTCCATCCACAGTATTTTCAGGCTCATTTTGCAATACTGATTTGTATTACATTACTGCAACCAAGATATAAAGCCCATGCCCTAACCACCCTCATTTGTATGTCCACAGCGTATTCCTCTCCTTACCTCCTCAGGAGTGCAAGCGAAACCTTCGTCTAGTTACAGCCCACAAAGGCTTCTGCCTTAGCACGTGTTGGTGCCTCCCATTTCACATAAAAAAATCACCTGGAATTGGGTCTGCCTGCCGCACTCCCGGAGGCCGCGCAATAGTAGTGGCGAAACCACTCTTCCCTTTTTACACTTTTGTTCTAGTTTTCACCAGAAGGCAGAGGTAGAAGTGCCCCAGCAGGGCGGGGGAGTGGAGGGCGCAGACGGTTCCAGAAGGGGCTGCCGGGGCCTGGCAGGGAAGCAGGGGGCACCTGGCAAAACAGGGCCGCATGTGAGAGAAACGTCGGCCGCCCCCAGCCGCCTCCGAGGGAAACGGCCGGATAGACCCCGGGACATCTGCAAGAAAAACGCCGGCAGTGCCCAGGTTGTGTGAGAGAAACCCCGGCACCTTCCCCACCTCGGGCAACACCAGCACGTCCGTGAGAGGAAACCGGGCCACTACCACCACCCGTCGCACCCCCGGGCAACGTCCGCGAGAAAATGGAGGAGAAAACCTGAGCAAGTTGTCAGCGCCCTGTGCCGGAGCCGCTCGAGGCAGTGCGGGGGCCGCAAGGCGCGGCGGGCCGGGTGGTGGCGCCGCGAGGTGGGAGCGCGGCCGTCACCGCGGCGCGCCAGGTGCTGCTTCGCGGAGCGCTGCTCGGCAGCGCCGAACTCCTGCATGCTGCTGCACGCTGAGGTGCTGCACGCTGCGGGCCGAAGGAGCAGAAGCGGCGGCAGGGCTGGGTGCGCAGGGGAGGACGAGATGGCGGCAGGGCTGGGTGCGGAGGGGAGGGGAGGACGAGATGGCGGCAGGGGAGGACAAGATGGCGGCAGGGGAGGACAAGATGGCGGCAGGGCTGGCTGTGGGGAGACGGGCCCAACTGAAGCGGAAACCTTGATGGAAGCTGGAGAAGATTAGAGAAGAAGGACGAGGAGAAGAAGGGCATCCGACTCTCTGGGGCTCTGTGGAGGAGGGCCAGGGCTGCCTGCCGTGGCCTTTGCTCCATGCTCCCCTCCCCTGGGGAGAGCAGGCGCTCCCTGCACCTGCAACGCTGTGCACCCAGACGCGTCTCGGCTACTGTCGAAACATCTTTCTGAGACACGGACATCCTCGATTCCAAAATACCCGCCAAGGAAAACTAGGAAAGGACATTGCCATGAGTAATGTCCTCAGTTCCTCAACATGCAGCTACTCCAATCCATAAGGATCTGGAGAAAAAAACACAACGCGCCTTTTCCTTGTCTGAGCAGGCGATGGAGCGAGATCATCCCTTAGTGCTGACCTGGGACACTGCACATCGTAAAGTAATTTGCAGGCTCAGATTTTGTTGGTGAACTTTCAGTTTGCTTTTGCACAAGGGGAAGCTATAATTGATTAAAACAAAACCTGAGGGCATCTGAGATAAAAGGGTGTGATGTGTCACGGTTGTCTGACGCTCCAGATGGATGTGCTTAAAGCTGGAATGTGCGTTAATTGGAAAAAAAAAAAAAAAAAAAAAAGGCAAATAGGCGTATTTTCATCCTGTTTTACCAGTCTCTCATTCCGCGGCCCTGTTAAGCTGGGAGGGAACACCAGGATGTGCCGGCTGCCAATATTGTCTTGCGAGTTCTGGGCACGGAACATCTGTGAGTCAAAACATGTCAGTCTCTCATCAGAGTTCGTTCACCTGGGCATGTGAGAATGGTTCGTAAAACAAATCAGCTTTACAGGCTAACTGCGGTGACTAGTTGAGTTCCTCTGCAGCGCTGCGGCCTCTCGTGCCTGTTGCACTGGCTAGCCCAAATTATGCGACTTTTCCAGAGATGATGATTGGGAATTTATGGTCAAATTCTTAACATTTTCCTCTCGCAAAGCTGTTTCAGTGTCTGCACGAGCCTTGATTACTTGCTAACCGCGGTTCTCGCAGATTTTGGCTGTTTGTTTTTGTGTCCTAGGCAACCTCTGCAGGTTCGCCGCAGAGCTCCTGCCTTCCTGCTCTGCTGTCAAGATGCACTCGCTGCCTTTGGCTGGTCAGAGCGGTGCGAATCGCGTTCGTTTTCATACGTGTTATATTGATTAGCTTTTCGCTTTCTCAGACAATATTAATTCTGGTATTTTATAAAGAATGGTAGCATTTACGTGATTTTTCACTTTGCTAAATTCTAGACTTGGCTTCTTCATTGGGAATTATTGCGCTCTGCTCAAGGCGATTTTTCATTTACACAACAGAGGGACTAAATGCTACCAGTTCAGTGTTTCTCCAGTTTTCTATAAGCCAGTCGTAATTCTAACATGCTGCTCTTGTCTTGAGCATCCCAGAGATCGCTTCTGTTGTTTCTGGATTATTTCTGGATTATTTCACCCGCCCAGGCTTGTAAGTCAGCTTTTAATTCAAACATAAATGGCAGGACTTCCACTGAAGTCCTAGCTCCCTGTTTCTTTTTGTATTGTTTTGCAGAAGTTTCCCTGACTTCTGATATTCTTCCTTATAATTCCCATCAAATCCACCTTGTCTTGCTTTGCCTTAGTCTTGCCTTCACCTTTGGGTAGGTGGATTCAGTTTCAGCTGTAATCAGATTTCACATTACTGAGTGAAGAAAAGCCAGTGGGGTAAGGGACGATTACAGAGTTTGCTGCTGTCACCACTAATTACACATTAATAAACATATTGTGTTGTTTTATCAAAAGTCATCTAGAGATTGAGTCTTCAATAGAGTTAATAACATGACTACAAAATCTTACATATGAGACTGTACATCTGATTTGTTTTTCCCCATTTTTTGCTATGCAACATTGTTTTTAGTATGTGTTTTGTATTCTTTGCATTTTTACAACACAGACTTCTTATGAGATGTCTGAATATTATGGAATTTACACATCTGTTGAATGCATCTATTTAGTTGCTGGAAACACCTCTCAAACATAGGTAGGCCATTTGCATAATACTTAAATATGAAAGCACACAGTGCTGTTTCACACGATGAAAACACCAGGCTCTCCAACAGAAACCATTACACGGCCTTTTCACGATACAATAAACAAAAGGATTCATTTCTATTAATCTTCCTCAGTAACGAATGTTGTGTTAAATGTATTCATGAGGCAACCTGTGCTGCTGTGAGGGAAGAGAGGAATACGAAGATGGATTAAAGATGAGAGAAACTTTCTGATTTTTAATAAATATCAGGCCTCCTGGGGAAGACGATCCAGACCATCCCTTTCTAATGCTGAAGGCAAACCCATTTTGCTTCATGCAGTTTTGGAAAGCTTTCTAGTACGGCTCACTGTCTGAATAGAGTTATCTTAAGGGTTTTTTGGAGGGAGCAGGCAGGAGGGACTAATGCATCTAAAATTAAAAAATGTTACTTCTTCATAATGAGAGACACTGAAGTCATGCGATTTTACTGCTTGCCTGTAACCCTGTAGTGTGAGCACTTTCCTCCATCTTGAGCTAAACACACAATAGGTTTTCTGTTAGTATGCTGCTCTAATATTTTTTACAATGTCATTTACTGTTGCCTCGTTTTCTCAGGTGCCTCTTTTTTGTGTAGCATTATACAAAATCAGTCAGCTTTATGCGTTGCAGAATTGCATCTGATGCCTTTCTTTCACACTAAAAAGCCTCTGTAGTACATTACAACACTTTACAAATGGGAATCTCATACAAGTCCTTTATATACATATGTAAATTGCTTTCATTTATTTATGCCAGTGGCCTCTAAACTCAAATCATATGACTGCTGAATAAACAACTTTTCTCCTGAATTACTTTTCTTTTTTCATATCATTCATGATAAAGAAGCTGTTTCTTCATTAGCCTTTAACAAAGTGTGATTTCTTCCAAAGTATACAACGTTGGTACTTTGATGTAGGCCACTTTTTACTGAAGAGACTAGAGATAGAAACCTAAGATTTTTCCTGTATATTTTTAACAGAGAGTTATTGAGCATAGACTGTGTTACAGACTTTACAGAAATCCTGTTTACCTTAAATAGCAGCAACCTCCCCGTTTGCTCTAGAATAAGAGGAGGAAATATGGCCTACGGGTCCATAATGAACTCACCCTTCAGTAACAGGAGTTACCTCATTTCAGTAACTTCGGGCTATATATGCTCCGGTGTTATGCCCTGCCCAGGCCGTGTCCTTCCTCTCCTCGCCCTGCATCAGTGCCTGAACTAGACTGCCCCTCCGTCACGCAAACTGCTGTCCAAGCCGTGAATTACGCTGCTCTGCAGCAGAGGAAAGCATGAATAAAGCAGAGCACAGGCCAGACAAGAGAGAAGGAAAAGAATCAGGCGATATCGAGCTCCAAAATAATCCATGGATTGTTGAATCGGAGCTGCAAGTGAAGCACACCTGCAGAAAACATGTATTGGGAACATTTTTCAGTGTATCTCAATATAGAATCATAGAATCATAGAATCATAGAATGCTTAGGGTTGGAAGGGACCTCTAGAGATCATCTAGTCCAACCC
>JAYECN010499174.1:0-14802 GCA_035222435.1 Microcambeva ribeirae | reverse complement strand
CCCTCCGCATAGCAGGAGCCGCCCTTCCCGTGCCGCAGGTTACGGCACCGCCAGCGGCCACGAGGCTTTGGCTGCCTTGCTGGGGCGCCCGGACGAGCAGCCGCGCCGGGGACCCGGCCCCTGTAGTGCTCCCCGTTTGCAACGGGGAGCGACGCACCGGTCAAACTGGGACGTGGGAGCAGAGGTCCGGGCACCGCTGGCCACACACAGGCCAGCCCAGGCGGTCTGGCGGCCACCAGGCCTCCCGCACGTCATCCCCACCAAAGGTGTCCCAGCACTGAAGGGCTTCTCCCCTGGAGACCAAGGGGGACAGGAAGCTGTGTCAGCTCCCAGCAGCAAAGCCGTGGAGAAGGAGCGAGCGGCACTGCCCGCGCCAGCTCCCGGCACAGCCCCTGCCCGCCGGTGCCCGAAGGGCAGCGCTCAGCATCCGCCGCACGCGGCTTCGTAACGCTCTCGCCGTCAGGTCCCTAAGCCTTTTCTAATCCCGCACCTTCTGATTTCCTGCATCTGCGCTGCATGTGGTTTGCACTGAGCATTTCAGATCGCAGCAGCATGCCGGGTTTGCTCGAGTGAAAGGGAGATGCAGGAGTGAGGATGTGACACGGCCCATCTGCGAAGCAGGGCCTTCAGGAGCGCCTTTGAAGAACCTCATTCTGATTTTTGGCTTCTCAAAAATGAAACCACACAAAAGAATGTCTCTCTCCAGGCCTCATCTGGCAGGATCCTCGCTCTGAGGTCTCAGCTTCCAGCATAAAAGCAAGAAAATCTTCCAGATCCGACACTGTAGCTCCCAAGGGCAGATGTAGCATGAAGTGGGCATATGCAAAGGTCCCTTCTGGCTCTGTCTGCCAGCACCTCCCTCCCTCACTGGTGTGAATTCCACCTCCTGAACACTGCGGATGTTTTCCTGACTGCAGATGCAGGGGATGATCCAGATCTCCCATGCCTTTTTCATCAGTCAGCTCTTTCCCACATGTCCTTCCCATTCCTCACAATACTATTTGCTGGGCCTGTCACCAAATTCTTCACCACCACACATGGATGTAGATTTTTTACATCTCACGGACAGCAAATTAACTGCTTCATGCTTGACTTCACTGTCCAAGCACATGCTTTCCCAGCATTCAAAACCATCCGTGAATCAGCCACCTCTTCAGCAGAGCATATCCACCCGAAGGCCTTGTGGCATTCACAATTCTTTTACCCAGGACACTGCACCCTCACTAGTTGCAGGTCAGTTGATCCATCCGATTCAACACCTCCATGAGCACATTGTAGAGATTAGCAAGTCGCTTGTCCAAGGATACTGTCAGCACTTGGACTTTCAGTGAAGCTGGGACCACTCGGCTCATCCTCACGTCAGAGGTGACCAGCCAGCGCCAAGAACTTCCCGGAAAGACACTGGCTAGCCCAACATGCTGGGGATGTTCTCCAGGACTACAGACCACCAGAGCAACGGCACATAAAAAGACTGTTTTGGAAAAGCTCTAAAATACCCTGTCCTGATAAAAGCAGTTGTGAACACACTGGGGACACGTTGCTCCTCTTTGTCCTGCTCTACCATGCAACAAGGAAGGTGCTGCTGGACCCTTTGTCCCCGCAGGAGGGCCTGGAGGGACCTCGCTCCATGCAGCCACTGGCCACCCAGACCTGGCCTGCACCACGGAGGTTCCGTCAGCAGGAGAAGCGGGACTCATTGCCCCTCTGCTCCCAGCCTGCTCCTGCACAGGCGCAGGGAGCCGCACGTAACACTGGGCACAAGCAGAGATGCTCCTTTCCCCTGCTCCCCTCCTACTTTGGGCAATGCAACAGCACCGGGCAATGCAGCTTTACACCTTAATGTAAACCAGCATTGGCAAATATAATGAAATCATAAAAACAGGGAAAACCCTTAGCAGTGCTGCACCAAAAGCGTTCAAGGCTCCCACGTGACTGTACTTTCCCCTCAGCTAAACTGCCATGAGTGCTGGATGGATTCTGATTCCCATGGGAACCCATCCGCTGTTTATCTTGAATGCAATAAAAGTGTTATTTAAAATAGAGTACAAGAGGCAGGGAAAAAAAGAAAGGAAGAAAAAAAAAGAAAAAACAAACCTCAACACCTGATGCTGTTCCTCTCCATTGTCTGAAATCTGATAGCTCAGTCCTGGGAACAGACATGTCCGTGCTGCTCAGACACTCCCAAACTTCAGCTCAAACAAGGGCTGAAACCAGATGATGCTTCTGAGGTGCTGAAACATTTTGTTTCATGACTGCAGCAGCAGGTTGGGCTGCTGCCCCAAAATCCCAGGCCCCAAGCTCCAGCCAGGGACCAGTTCCCCATGGGCATTCTCAGGGATGAGAGAAGTATTGCAAGAATAAAAACACCCCAAAACAAGGCATTTAAATTTCCAAATAAACAGCAGCCTGATAAAAACCGAAATGCTTCAGGAAAGCCTATTTTTGTAATATTCATATTGTAATATCTCAGTAATATTTTGTAGCATCCAAACTACGTAAGAGAGGGGAAACTCGCATAAAATGCTGTTTGAACTCAAGCGCCAGGTGGATTTTTCAGCCCTGAGGCACTCGGGCCGTTCACCCACATTGACTGAGCTGCAAAATCTAGACATGATTCCAGTCCATTCATTGAAGAAGAAGTTTTGAGTTAGGACTGTGCAGCCTAGAAAGCAGCAGGCTCTGAAATCCCTGCAAAGCAAAGGCAGGGAGAGAACGAGGTGCAAGTTCAGCCTCCCGCTAAGCCTGCGGGTCCCGGCTTGCTGCCATCAGGCAGGGCAGCTCTGCTCCTGCCGCAGAAACAAGAGAAAGTTTCTTTAGCCGTGATTGACTTTCACTCATTTTTACACATTTTCACAACGCTCCCATAAACAGGTTTTTAATGCAGTCCTTTTTCTCTGTCACGCTGCACGTTAAAGATTAGCAGAGCTGCTTTATTGCAGGTAGTAAAAAAAAAAAAAAAAAAAAGTCAAATATTTTAACAAGCCAAGTGCTCCACCTGCAATCTGCAAAGCCTAATAGGCATTTGTACTCTGCCACCTTTGAGAAACAGATAGGGAGATTTCTGGGAAAACATCACAGATTTTATGTACCTTTTGGAACAGGTGAACAAAGCCATGGAGACCTCTCTCCCGTGGACACTCAGTGCTGCTGAATATAGGAAGCCAAGTTACTTGCCACGCTCCCTGTCCAGGTCCTGCCGGAGTTTAATGCAGCACTAGCTGTTTCCTTCAGCATCTCTGTGACCACATGATGAGCAGGATGAGCTGGGCTTGTGCTTGGGATAAACCAGCTTTTAAGGACAGAGAGAATTTAGATTATAACCTTTAAGTCTCCCTGGTAAGTCTCCATGAGGTTGTCACCTCCCCTGTCGATCTCGTGCTTTCTGAAGGCACTAGTGTCCTCCTAACTGCAAGAGACAGAGAGGAGAAGACAGAGAAACCAAGCAACGTAGCAGCACGTCACACCACGCTCAGAAAACCCGGTGCAGAAAGCGCCACTAAGCAAGCAAGGGCACGGGGGCGCCTCAGCCTAACGACAGCCATGCAAACGAGTCCCTGCTACTGTGTGGTCAGAGCATGTCAAGCTCCTAATCAGGGGCAGCTGGAGGAAGGGGGCTTGGCAGCCGAGCTCTGCCTCCCCGCCAGCTCCCTGCCCTGCCCGCCGCTCTCGCCGGCCTCATCTTGTTCCCATTTTGCCCCCAGTGCTTGCACGCCCACAGCCCCTAATAGGGACCATGTGTGGAGCGGCGCTCACACGGCACCGCCGCGCAGCGCGGACGAGGAACGTGCTGCCGAGCATCGCGTCCAGCTCGCAGGGGAGAACACTGGTCTGCTGCCACACCGAGAGCTTTTGGGAATACGAGCGTCGCCCCCGCTGATTATTCGGCCTCCTACGCTTTGGCTCGCGGTCAGAGCGTGGCCGCAGCCTGAGAAAGTGCGAGAGGACATGTGCACACAGCAGTAGCCCACTCTGTCAGCTGGCAAAATTACTGCTGCCCACGGTGGAGGCGGAACGCTCTTGTGCAGTCCTCTTGTACAGAGCTCTGATCGCCTTCCCTGCTTCCTGTCCTGTTTCCCCTGCCCGCCCTGCAGTGACTCCGTCCCAAGGAAGAGCTGCACAAGGACTCACCCATCCTGACCTGTTTGCCACCCTGGGAAGGGCAATGGTCTTCTCGAACCTCTCTGATCTGTGCTGTGTCAGTAGGGAGGAGAAAGAGTCCCACAGACCCGCACAGAGGTCTGAAAGCAGCCAGTGCTCCTGCTAATGCTGCTTGGAAAAACCAGCTCCTCCTGGAACTGCAGGACTGGAGAAACGAAGCAGCATTTCAGATGGAGAATCCACCATAGAGTCATGAGTGCCCTCACCCCCCTTGCAAGCTCAGTACAATAAGCAGAGCTTTCTTTTCACTTTCCCATGACCATGTTCCCCAGAAAACAGCAGAAAACACATGTGCTAAGGATAATTAATCTGACAAGAAGTCAGGAGACACTGATTAAACGTCTCATATCACTAGGGATCACAGATAATTGGAGAGATAGCCTCCTTTACAAAATTGGCACACAGTCTTAGTGTGAATTTAGAGATCAAGGGAGAGATAACGTTTGTATCCTGAGATTCACAGCCTCACGATGGAGTTGGCATCAGTGGTTCCCCACCACTGTTGATACATGCACACTGTAGTTTTGTTTGCAGTGTTCCCCTTCTGTCACATCACTCCTTGCAAGGACATCTGGTTGGCCAGATGTGATATACCCTGTCCAGATAGCCACAAGGAGTGTGGAGCACTCCGCTGAAGGACTGGAAAGGCAAAGGATGAAAAGGGATTTTCAGAAGTTCCTGGTACTGGCTGGTATCTGGTCCCAGTGAAGTGAACGATCAGACTTGGACAGAGAAGTTGTTCTCCCACTGACCACCTGCAGAAATGACTCCATGGCCCAGCTCCCTCTAACCATGCCTCCAGCCAAGAATTCCCCATGTACCGTCCCCTCCAAGTTTCCCTTTTCAGCAAGTGGGAGCAGTCCCTTCCTGAAGGTGCTTCAGTCCTCCAAGACTGCAAACACTCCTCTTGAAGGCCACCTCTTTCTCCCAAGACCATTGCAAAGTCCTCAGCTTTCAGGACTCAGTGGAGTAAATCCAGATGCCCAGAAGCAGCACCTCCATAGTGCTTTACAGGGACAATGCACCCAGCATCATTAATCTTCCACTCACAGACACTTCTCATAAGCAGGATCCACCCCTGTCTGTGTCATTTTAACAACGACATGCACAAGACTGCCATACATAGACACACATACAAATATATATATTATATACACTTTGATTAAATGCAACTACAGTCCAGCACTGCTGCAGCCAAGTTTCTTTTGGAGCAAGCCAGCAGCCACCACTTTCTCTAGCACTTCAAGTCCTACCTCACTGATCTCTCCAGATGTCTCCAATTAGGTTGATTTCTCCTGGCACCTAAATAGTGGTGACTACTCTTGAAAGTCCTATGACATGACACCTTCTATTAAGCCCTCAGCACCTGCTTCAGACCAATCTGAGGGAGCTCGTAAAAAAAAATCCCCACATTCTGACATTGCAGTAATATTTGCTGCTTTCAGAATTAGTGCTAGAAAACAGATGCTCTGAAGCCAAACATGCAAAAGCTGGACCTGCTCAGCCACCTGTCAGAAGCAACACAGTCTTGGAGCTGAAAGAAACTGCCTCACTGAAGGACAGCAGACTGAATCTGATGAGGCATTTGCTTAAATGAAGGTGAGCAGAGTACAATAAACAACTTCCAGAAGAGCAGAAAATTGTGAAGATTTGTCAGGAGAAAGATTTTTCAGCAATGTGAGGCAGTTGCATCCTGGAAGGTCATTGAGAATCAGAATGGGACAGCAGAAATAGGAATGTAGGGTGCTGCCAGATAGTGCTGCAAAAAACAGGGAGCTTTGAGGAACCACATGTAGAGACCAGTGTGATCCAGACACTGCAAAGGTCTCACTCTTCATCCCTGACGTGTGCTGCCTTTGAGGCACCTGTAGAGAGGCAGCTCAGGACAGAGAAATGCTGGGCACACGCAGAAGAGAAAGGATGTACTCCAGAAATAACTCCTAAGGGTAGAGTTTGGTAATGAAGATGAGAATTAAAGGCTGTAGGCACCCCACTGCTGGCAAAGGCAGAGTTTGCACCATCTCCATCTGGAGCAGGATCATTCCGGGCGCTTTTGGACTCAGGATCTGGGACTGGATGGAGCTGTCAGATGCAACCTGCCGATCCCTCTTTCTCGAGACTGCCTGTAGACCATTGCACCTGCAAAGCAAAAGGACAGCCCTGCTCTTTTCTCTCTGTGGATCCATCCCAGCTTGAGACACTTGGGTAACACCATGACTCTTACCAAATAAGACACAAGACAAAGTCTGCACTTTCCTGCAGGATCCCAGGATTCGACCTGCATTACGGACCAAGCGCCATCAGCCTCCGGCCCTGCCCGGCTGCACTGCCATGCATCATATTGCAAAGGCCTTGCCTATCGCCAGACAACACGTGCAATGCAGAAGGACCTGTCCTGCTCCATCCAGCGAGGTATTGCCACCCTTCCGTTCCTCCTTCTCTTGCTTCTTTTTGCTCATGCAAAGGTAGGCTTTCCGTGCTGAGTCCTAGCTTGCTGCAAGAGCCATCTTCCAGCTCCCAGGAACACTCAGTGAAACGGAGCACCCTGGCCTTGGCTAAACTCTTCCTCAACTCATCAGGGGGAAAATGCCTTCCAGATGCTGTCTTGAAAGTGAGGACCTTCTGTTTTAGCTTGCAATATGAGCACTTTCCACATACACATGAAATTCTACAATAAATATAAATGCTGCCCTACTCCACAGAGCTGTCCTCAACAGCCCACAGCTCTGTTACTCGTGTATGGGTGCTTTTCATTAACTAAGGTGGTTTTTAGGATCCAGTATCATCCAGTCTCCCAGTGGCGCTACAAAGGGACATTTTTGCTTCCTTGGAATAAAACTAGTGGCCAGATTTTAATTGCCAACAGATGGCAAGAGGAATAGTATATGAGCTTCCCACACATTATAACTTGTTGCACTGAAGTAATTGTATCCAAATGAGTTTGCACTGAGTGGTGGTTTCCCCCAGCACCCCATCACTTCCATCCTGCCACCGCCTTCGCAGCAGGGGCACTTTGGGGTCTCTCTGCACACATCAGCTACTCCTGAGCGTCCCCAGCTGCCTGGAGCAGGCAGCCCTCTCGGTGACCCGGCATGTGCCAAGTCTTGCAGTCACAGCCAGTGCAGCAGCTCCCCTGTGACAGTCATGGCCAGAGGTTCAAGGCTCATGAGTCGACTGGGAAACATAGTCGCCTGCTATCTAAAGCTTCCCCAGCATCACAAGGAGCAAGAAAACGCCAGGTCCACTTTGGCATGAAAATCGGAGCACCTGTTTCTTTGGAGAGGTGAGTGGGTCAACTTCACACGGGTCTGATGGGGGGTAATTACTCCCGCCACTTAAATTTCAGGCTAATTTGTTTATGCTGCTGGATAATCAGACAACGTGACTCTAAAGCTGCCCAGAAGGCAGAGCAAGCCTTCCTGCTGGGCCGGGCTTTCCGAGACTTTACTGTCATTCCAATTCTTTTCTGTTCTGGTACACGGCCTTTATGGCTTCAGGCACAGGCTGGGTCTCCTGTCTGCCCAGAGTTTCCACCTCTTGAAGTTTTTTCTCTGCAAGCGCTGAGAAGAGAGAGATCGCTCATATTGAAGTTGCAATTAAATGCAGAGGTCAGTGCTCCAGCCCCGGGCACCAAGACCTGGAAGGGTGGGTCAGAGGTTTTCAGTCACTGCAGTCAAATGACAGCCAAGAACCTGCAAAACCTGATATCTGCCATTCCCAAAGGCATCTCCAAGCTGATTTCTTGACATCCTTTGCACCAAGTGCTGGCACTGCCCTACTTTACATGACCATGACTCAACCCACTCGACCCAATTCAACCTGTGCCATCATGAAGAGACCATCCACCATCACATTTCCAGTCTGGTGGCAGACTGTTCTGGGCGCCCTGGTTCTGCTCCTGGTTCTGGGAATGAGCTCCACCAGGAAGCCCTTTTTATAATTGGCTTGCATTGCTTTGATTACATCAGGGAGAAACCAGGAGAACGAAAGCCACACAAAGACTGCACAGATGAGCCCTCGGGACCTGCCTGCCCTTGCCCAGCACCCCAGCCACCTGCTCCAGCTTCCCAGCCTGTGAGGAGTTTTTGCTCCTTTCACAGGAGCAAGAAAACAACAGAACCAACTTTAACTTAGAGCATCGCATATGCCCAGCAGCCTTTTTGTGAGACACAAAGCCTTCACTGCACCTGTTTTCTGGAAAAAAATGCAGCGAAAAAGCAGAAAGCTCATACCTTGCCCAAGGACACAGAGAGTTAGCAGGAAAGCAACAACAGGAGACCTGGTGTCCCACTCAAGGTCTTCCAGCATCAGTCTCTCCTTTCAGGCTCAGCACAATAGGAAAGAATACAGACAGACCGACTCTAATGCATCACTAGGGACTGACCTGAGCTGACCATAAAGCCACTTCCCTCTCTGCATGCAGACCCCACAACGCTCAGCAGCAGGTCCCCTTCAGAGGAAACCAGAGTGAACCATCTTGATTTAATTCAGCAGGGACTGCTTTCTCCCTGCTTCCAAGACTTGCTTCCACCTCCCCAGCCCTGTCCGGGTGAGGATGGCACAAGAATTACAAAGCCTCATCCCTTCCCAATATGCCCGTTTACAAACTGTGCTGTGCAGCCTCACAAAATTTCCCCAGAAAGTTCTTTTCCAGGCTGGCCAGTAGATGGGGGTGGAAGAGCAGCCAAGGTTTGATCCATGGGGGACTGTGTCCACCCAGTCTGGCTGCCTCCTAATGACTGACCAGGGATTAGATGGGATCATCTGCTCTTGTAGCAATGCTTGTAGTGGACCCAAAATGAGGGGAGCTCTCCCTTTTGTTAGTCCTTAGATAGGGGCAGCATGGCTTAGAAATACGGAAAACACCCATAGGCTTAAGTATTTGACCATAGGACAGTGTTTGTAGGTAAGAAACCCCTAGAAAACTACCACATGTCCCTTGTGTACCCCAGTTTCTCTGAGGGTCTATAGCAGGGAGACCCATCCTCAGCCTGAGCACCCCAGCTGGCAGGTAAGGGGGTCTGTGAGAACCAGGAGAGCAGGTCTGATGCTTTGCTGCTGGCTACAGCACCACTAATAGATGAAAACAGTCAAGAGTTGCCCTTCCTTGGGAATAAGAATCCCAAAAGGCACCTCCCCAGCTTGCCTGTACCTCCTGGCTGTTGCTCATCACAGCAAGGCCCAGAGATGTTCAAGCACACACTTTCCAGATCTGTTCTTGTTCAGCTGAGATGCTACAGGAAAAGAAAGAATTTTGGCAATGTTAGAAACAACCTGAAGCCACTATGAAAATTCCACCAGCCTTCAACAGCTCTGCCAGGCTCAGGTCTTCCCCCGTATCTTCAGTGGTGCATTCCCATCAGAGCTTTTCCTTTGCTATTTGCTCAGAGGATGAAGGCGGACAGCAACTGGGGCGGGCAACAGCGAATGCCAGGAGACTTCCTAGCAGAGCAAAGGCACGTTTTAATTTCTGCCGGGTGTGGGTGACTTGTGACCCCAGCACCACCACACAAAGCTTTCCTCACTGGGAACCGGGGCAGCCAGTTCTGAACAAACTCAGGAGCCGATTGCTTTTGCCCTACAAAGTAAAGAAACAGGAACGAACAATGAGTGACACTCAGCGCTCTGCCCCTGAGCTTTGCAATGTCAGGAGCTGTCATTATGTCGATGTGTAATTATACCATTAATTACTGACCATAAAGCTCTAAAGAAAACAGATCTGAAATGAGTATAGCGATGGTGGAAAGTCCTAAGAGATAGGTCTGTGGCTGCTAGGGTAATGTAGGCCAAGCTGCATTTTCTAAACGAAAATTGAATTTGCAATTAGCTCTCCTCGTTGTCCAAGGCTGACAAAAGACCTTCCTGCTTTTAATACTGAGAAGGGATGTCTCTGAACAGCCATCAAATGACAGAGGCTTACAAAAAACCCAACTCAAGTAGAGCGGAGGGACCAGAATCCCAAATGTCACTCGGGGCTGAGCAGGGCTCTTGTTTGGTTTTGGATTTGATGCACACTCAATGTACATCTCTGAGCAAGTCACTTAATCTGACCCTGGACCAAGGTTTAGCTGTCTGTCACATGTAAGAATAGAGCTTTGTCTCCCTCACAGGGACTCGGAGGTTTAATTACTGGCTGTGCCAAGATGCCCTGAGGTGGAAGCTGCAATGCAAATGCAAAGTATCATTATTAGAGCTTAGCAAATAACTCAAATGTTTTTCTGCAGCAACTCCCTCCAAAAGAAACTAGATTCCTTTCTCGTGTGCTTGGGCATTTTTCCAAGCTCTCTTGTTGTGACACTAGCAAGTGATCAGAGAATTAAGAATAGGAAGGTAATTCAGCAGAAGTCAGTGCCCAGCTCCTACGCCCGAGCGTTCGCGCCGCAGCCTGACGGCCCCGTCAGCAGGTGTGCAGCAAAGGGCGCTGGCGGAGCTACCCCCGGAGCTGCCTCCCCCAGGATGCCCTGGTCAGCCGCTCACAGCCCATGCGGCCACGTGAACAGCTCCAGAGCCCCAGGGATGCGGATGGACCATTCCAGCAACCTTCTCCCACCACACTGGTTCCCAAGGGATTCAGGGTTGGGTTTTGTGCCATAGCCACATCATTAAGGGCTGAACAGAGAGCAGAGATCCAAGCAGACTTTTACACTAAGCGTCTCGAGGACTCCTCTGCTCTGGCTGAGTAGGTTCGGGTAGAACTTGCAAGACGCTGCTATCGAATAAATATTTTTTGGTATCTAGTTGGGTCCACTCTGAGGGAGAAGCAAGTTCCTCAGGGCTGAGAAATTCCCGTCTGATGCCTCTCCAAAGCAGAGGAAGGCGCCCTGGCAGCCGTGCGATGTCGAGGCAGCTCGGCTGCCCCTTTGCAGCTGCAAGGGAAAGGCCCCCTTCCCAAATCCTGTTCTTACCCTGTGCATCCTGCCAGCCCAGCACGTTGCGAGGGCTGGATACAGAGACCTCTGATGTTAACAAAAGAAAAGCCTCCCCGTTTCAGAGAGGTGCACTTGGTCACCTGCTGGGGCACGGGAGGGCTGGTCAGCAGGAGCACCCATCACTCTGCAGCCTTCAGGTGCTCACTTAGGAAGCTCTGCAGCCCAGCACACTGGAGCCCTCATCCTTAGTCTCTCCTCCTCCAGAGAGCCCAACAGCCAGCAGCGCCAGGCCTGGCCGCACAAGTGGCAGGAAAATCAGAAACCAATACGAGGGAGAGGGGCTTTGCCAACAACATTTTCACAGGAAAAAACACAACCAAATCAGTCCAAGCTGCCCAAATCCCAACAGTTCGAGCCATTGAACACGAGCCTCTGAAACGTCCAAGAGGAATATTTGCACCAGGAATTATTTGGGATGGATGTTCTTCGGGCTTAAACATTTCTGATAAAGCTTCAAGAGTTAATGAGGACCCAACAAAACTCCCCAGCTCCTGCTGCAACGGCTCCGCTTCCTGCACTGCCACACGCCACTGCTGCCACCGTCCTTGCAACGCGGGGGTATGTCACAACACACCCGGCCTCTGCAGCAGCCTCGTGCGAGTGGAGACAGCACCGAGGAGTATTTCCAATTAGCTTTATGGAAAACATTTGACTGAAACCGGATGGTGTGCAAAACTCCTGGACCCTCCTTTGGCTTTCAGAGCTGGGGGCAAAAGGGAAAGAGCTTTTTGTGTGTGTGCATTTCCGAGCTTCAGAGCGCGCGTGGTTTGGCTGTGCGGAGGCGCGTGTGATTCAGAAGGCGGCAGCTCCCTGCTGCACCACACCCAGGCCGCTCCGGAGCCGGCCGCAGCCCCGGGAATGGGCCCAGGACACGAAACCGCAGCGCAGAGGAGCCAGCGCGAGGCCCCGGTGACTCGGTCGGCGCGGCGGTTGCACGCTGCTCTGGCGGGCACGGGGATGCTGCAGCCGCCCGCGGCAGGTTTGGAGAGACGCTTCCAAGTCCCCAGAGTGATTTATTCCATCTTCTTATTCCGTCTCCCAACTTCTCCTTCCCTCCATGGCTGGTTTCTGCCTCAAGTCGCAAAAACACAAAGGTGTCTCCAGCACCCTGGGCTGCCTGCACAGCCACTTGCTGCAGCGGGCACCTTTGTCACATTGCAGCATCGTGGACCCTTTGCCTGGTCTGCTCGAGCCAGACCCCTTTTGGCCCCGAGACAAAAGGCTGCAGCAAAAGTGAGCAGTCCCTGTGTCCAGAGAGTGGCGTTGCTAAAACCAGCCTCAAACACCTTTGAGGGCTTTTGCATTTTTGTTTTTTCTTGAAACATTGGGAATTATGAAAACGTTTCCTGCCCTGGCTGTGCATTTCCTTCCTCCACACCATCCTGCAAGGGTATTTTCAGCCTTGCCACTGCTCCACAGATGCAGAAACAACATTAGCAGCCTGCCATCACGGCATGCAGAGCAGAAACTTAGCTGGGGAGGGCTAAACATGGATGCTTCTCATCTGCACCTGATGATTCTGGTGCATCATTAGTGGCTGCTTGGGCATGATTTTTTCAGCAGAATTGCACATCCGTCATCTTCTGAGGAGCCCTTCTCTTTGGTGTTCCTCTTGCGCGTCTGGTCCCCTGTCTGCAGATGTCCTAGTGCCTGTGTGGCCCACAGTCTCAGCAGAGTCACAGCCTCTACAAGTCCCTTGTGGCCCCAGCACATGGTTCCTGAGATGGATCTGCTGTGCAGACTGTGATGATATGAAAAAGTAAGATCATCTATAATTAAACCAACTTGCTGCAAATTAGCTAACAGCACAAGCCTGCACCAAGGCCAAAGCTGTTAAAAATGCTGCAGTCTTGCAGCCAAGCCACTCTCAAGCCACGACAAGTCAAATAAATAAATAAAGTTAATAAAATACCCTTGAAACACAGGTCATGTACTTGATCTGCATATTTATAAAAGCCTAGTCTAATCCATCCAAACTTCCCAGAAAAAAAATATAAAAAAAAAATGGGTCTTCGTGGGTCTTTGATCCTGCCTGTGCTGCTTTAGGGAATATCAGTTTGCCATTAGCAAAGTTAGATCAGATTAAAATTTGCCTGAGAACTGGCAAGGTGCACACCAAGGAAGGAAGCACCCAATCTCCATCTCTGCAAACTGCTTAGCCCGCACCGGCAGGATTTCATAGGTGCCCCCTTTGCTGAGCAGCGGAGCACCCCGTTTTCGTGGGTTTAGAGGGGGGTCCTGCTTTGCAAAGCCACCGCCACCACGGCCATGTCACTTGAAAGGTGACCTGCCAAGCGTGTCTGCAGGGCAGCAGCCCAGCGGAGCGGCCTCGCACCCAGCTGCGGCTCGAGGAGAGATCTCCTTCCTGGCTCTGCCGCTCACCTACCAAGGCCCTTCCTGCTCACCTCTCCTCGCTGCCTCCAGTGCCAGAGCAATGGACACGGAGCTGTGGAGCAGCTGAGGTTTCTGCCCAAGTCTCATGTTCTCCCTTTGCATTAGGAGATCCCGCCAACACCAGCAGCAGCAGGAGAGGGAAGGGCATCCCATGGTGTTTGCCCACGTGGCGCAAGGCAGGGTGAAGGCGGCAGGGGCCTGGAGTGGGATGACCCCCACAGCTGCTAATGTTGTCCTAGCACAAGCTCCATGCGCAGGCCAGGCCTCCTCCCCGGAGGGCTTTGACGAGTGACCCTGTTGGCGCCGCCGCACCTGGGCAGCCATCAACACCACGAGCTGTCAACAACCTGCACCCCAGCAAAGGAAGGGACTTGGCAGGGGGGTGTGGGGGGCTGTGACACCACCCCAGAGATCAACATCTTCACCCAGGCTGAAGAGCCAGCGGGAGGAAAAGGCTCTGAGTTGTCAGGGCTTGGAAGTGCAAGACGCTTCTCCACAATAGTCAAGCTCAGAGTTGCTCCATGTGTTCACAGATATAAATACTTGTGTGAACACAGGGGAAACCACAAATATTATCCATCCCAAAGCTTGCCCAGGAAGTGGCTCTACAGATTATTATCTTGGCTACAGGGTACTAGAAAAACACAACTTCCCACCAGCAGGACTGGTGGTCTGATAGTGTCTCAATGAGGTTGGGGAGGAGGAGTCAAGACAGAAGAACCATTAAAACAAAAGGCTATTGTTATCAAAATCCTCCTGCCTGGACCACACTACTGCCAAGGGTGACTTATCCCCCTCCTCTTCTTCCTGAACAGGATTAGAAAACACTATTTCTAGCTCTCCAGGAACTGAGCTCTTGCCCAGCTCTCCAATTTGTTCAATGCATACAGAATCAGAGAAGGTTTGAGGTTGTTAGAGACCTTTGGAGATCACCTAGCCCAACCTCCTGCTCCAGCAGGGACATCCACAGCACGTGGCACAGGGCAGCATCCAGGCGGGTTTGGAAGATCTCCAGAGACGGAGACTCCACAACCAATCTGGACAACCTGCTCCAGTGCGCTGTCACCCTCACAGTCAAGAAGATTTTCCCCAGGTTCAGGTGGAGCTCCCTGTGTTGAATACACACATCAAGTATATTTATGTGTATTTGATCAAGTGTTATTTTGGGCAATGAGAAATCTTATGAAATTCAACAAGGCCAAGTGCAAGGTCCTGCACTTGGGGAAAAATAACACCAGTCACCCGTCCAGGCTGGGGACCGACCTGCTGGAGAGCAGCTCTGCAGAGAGGGACCTGGGCGTCATGGTGGGTGACAAGGTGA
>JAYECN010499166.1:0-14804 GCA_035222435.1 Microcambeva ribeirae | reverse complement strand
TGGAGCCTCTGATTTTTTCTCTCTTTCCTGTTGATTTTCTCTAATCTGAAGAACAAGATGTCCTTAATGAAAACAGATGTTTTGCTCCTTTGCATATGGAAAAAAAAAAGAAAAAAGAAATAAAATCTCCCCAAAATAGCCTAAACCTAGACAATGCTGCCATGGGAGATGGGTTCCCACCACGACCAGGGAACAAACCTCTCCAGCACGGCCCTGACCTGCCCGTGGGCTTCCCGCACGGCCGTGCCCCCGAGCCCACCAAGGTCCAGGTCCGCGGAGAACCCCGGGCCGCGGGCCGGAGCGCCGGGCGCCTCCGTGGAGCACAGGCACCGCGTGGCGCTGGCTCACAGCTTTCCCCATCCACAGCCTCCCACTGTGCGATCCTGGTCAATGGCAGTTTTTGTCATTGGCTTCAGCATAACTAGGATTTGGTCCCAGGGTTTAATTTAAAGCACAGCACATAAAAAAAAAAAAAAAAAATCATAACATCCCTGCTACATTTATAGAGCTACATAAGCCACTGATTAACAAATGGATGAGATATTGAACTTTGCTTTACCATCTGTCTTTAATTACATAAAATAACTTGAAGCAATTAACAAGAAAGAAGCACTGTGACACAAATAAATAAATCTCGTTGATAGAAACAGATGAGGGAATACTTAGGAGTGTCTGAGTATATGTATTAAAGTCAATAAAGCCACTTAATCAGCACTGAAGGATACCGGGCAAGTATCATGTAGCAGATTTACACTGCCATTGCCAATTATTTTTGAATTATTTTTGAAGAATTGCAGTTACCTGGGGAGACACAGAGGAACAAGGGGAAAGCTCTGTACAGCTATCTAGAAAGGAAAATATGCAGTCCTTCCAACTACCAGGGTGTCTCAGTTTTGTCCTCAGAGAAATTAATATTAACAACAAAATATACAAAACGTGAGGTTTCATAACTACAGGCCTAAAACCAGTCACATAAATCTACATGCTAATAAGTGTTTAGGCAACAGTGGGGATCAGGTTCTTTAACACTTTGCGGGATTTAAGCTCTAGTCTACTTTTTCAGCATCCAAATGCACTTGTTTGCCTTTTCTGTTTGGGCACCTAGAAAATGAGTGCAGTACCACAGCGTTCAAGTGACCGCTGAGGTCAAGTGACGTCTGTCTGGTAAGTGCCAAAGCACTGCGGAAGGAAAGCGTTGGAGTTAGTCTGCAAAAATGGGTATTAGAAGATGATCCTAAACCATCTAGAATTGAGTGCATTGCTTGTAAAAGAGTGCTAGCAAATCAGGGAGGAAATAAAATCTGGTGGAAGGCTGAGTGAGTGATGAGAATGGAGCAGTCGAAATTTGAAGGCTGCAACATGCACGTGCCATGCAGTTCAAGTTAGGTGGTGGCGGGGGACTGCGTGATGCCATGGGGATGCTCTCCCGGGGGAGACGCTGCAAAATGCTTTGGTACCAACGCGAGGAATAGCTGGGCCCTGGCCTCAGTCCGACAGGTGCTAAAAGGGGATTAACGTCACCTTTAAATGAGCATGCAGAGAAGTCCAAGGCGAGCGTGATACTGACTGTGTGGCAATGGCGTGTTATCCTGATGGGGCATGCAAGGAAGCTGAAGAAGGGTCAGAGAAGAGGCATAAGCATGGATTGCAGGCTGAGTCTCATTTTTCAAAATGAGATGACTTGATTACAGTATATAATTACCTTCACAACAAGGAGAAAAAAATGTGGCCCGAATCAGAAGAATGTATTACAAAAATAAGTGGGTGGAAAATTAAGCCAGGCAAATTTAAGTGAGCAATAAGGTCTGGATTTTCAGCAGGAAGTGCAATGAACTGCTGAAATGAACTGCTTAAGAAAGTGATAGTGTACATATCAAAACTGGATGTGTTGCTGGAAAATACATTTTGGCCAAACAGAAACTTATTATTGGGCTCAGTATATGGGGAACAGTGCTCTGCTATGTTCTGTGACACAGAAGACATTGGAGAAGATGAGTTAATGGTCCTTTCTAGCCTCAAAAGCTATAAATCAAGGAAAATGCCTTAAACTTTTTTAGGCCAAATTCTTCTTATTTCATACAGCTAAGCTATCCACTAATCCCCAAGGAAAGACTGAGGCAATTCTATGAGGAGCAGTAATCAATAAAGGCTTCTGAAGAATAAAGCTCATTAAATGCACCTTTTGTGTTAATACACAGCATTATACCTTTTATATATTATAGATCTGGGGATCAAGCTCTAAGCTACAGTCAGGATAGTCTGAATCAGCCCTCAGAAAGCCAGGTATCATGCATGGCAAGTGCCGGAGATCAGGTTGGGGATGCAGAAGAGTGGGTATAGGGGAACCATATATGCAATTTGCTGCTGGTTCAGATATTCTTGTGGAGCAAAAGCACTTGAATTGTTTTGGAGGGGCGCACTGCAGTGCGAACTGGACCGGGAGGAAGAATGCAAACGTAGGGCAGTGATCAATTGTTGTGTTATCATGGCTTGGAGAAATGTCTTGTGGGTCACAGCAGGGACTTTTGACAGACATCCTTCTATTTAATATCTCTATTGGTGACCACAAAGCAGGCTAAACATCACAAAAGTGAAATGTGCTGATGCTACTAAAGCAGGAAGGAATGCAAGCAGGAGACAGCAGATAAATGATATCAAAGGATCGCAGATAGTAGGAAGTTTGGTACAAAAACCTCCAAAACAATTCATAAGCAAACAAACAAACAAAAAAAAAACAAATAGAGAAGGAGATATGCTGGTATGCATGTGTCCTGTCTGATAGCACTACAAGTTATGGGGGGGTGACAGGCAGGATAGAAATGAGGTATGAATTTGCATGGCAGGAAAGGCTATGTACATAGAGACATATGTCATGAAGCAGGGAGGTAATAGTCCACTTGTACAGCTCTGTGACACTACATTCAATTTTGTGCTCAATGTCGCTAGCCACCGACTGACTGGAAGGAGCTGGAAGAAATCCCACAACGATTCAAAGGCTGGAAAAAATCTCTTTGGAGGAAAGGCTGAGGCTCCAACCCAGCAGCTCATTTAAGCACAAACTGAACTTAATGTGCACAAGCCTCAGTGTTGACTTACGACTCTCTTTATAGTCCTGCTAGGTGGCTTTGACAGAGGAAGAACCCGCCGGCCGAAAGGGCTAAGCACTTTGCTGGAGCAGAGCTGGCAGGCTTGCCTGGGTGTGTGAGGAAGGCGAGAAAAGGCCACAAGCCCTTGGGCACGGAGAGGTGCGTGTTGGCTGCACCAAAATCAAATGAGTGTCTGCAAAGGCCGAAACCAGCGGCATTATTTAAACAAGAGGGAGAAAGGCAGCAAAATGTTGGTGAAAAAAGTGAAAAATAAAAGGTGGTCAGATAGTCATTCAAGGAGAATTTCTATCACTGGAGTTTGAGGATAGGATTGAATAAAGCACCACAGAAATGCCCTCAAAGTACAGCTCTCTATCTTTACTTGGGAAAGGGCTTTTCTCAAGAATCCCTGATTATTTGGAGCTGCCACAAAAGCTCTGTAATTCAAGGTGGATTGAACCATTCCACCACAGGCTCTGCAATCAGCTCTGCAACTTTTTAATAAAAGAATTCCCATGAAACTCAATTCCTTATGCTTATTTTCAAACCAAGGAAAATTAATCTTAAAGAACAGGGTTGTGAAATGCTAAGCTAGGAATATCTCTTCATATATACATATTTACTGGAACTGAGAATATCTTTTCTGCACAAACATTTATTATGCTTATAACTGAGAATTATCTCATGTAGAGGGCAGTTTGTTTTCTAAGAATGACATTGGGGGGAGCTAGTGCTTGATTTCTATTGAAAGTCTAGGGAAAGTGAATACCCAGCTCCTTAAACTCTTAAAGAAATAACACCCTAAAGCAACATTTAAATTTTGCTCAGAAATGCTAGAAAGCAACAATTCTCTTCTGGAAAAATTAACACTTCAATGTCCCATTCAAATAGTGATTCTAGAATTATATTGCAATTAATATCACACCATCTTATTAGTAGTATTAGTAATTCACTTTGTTTAAAAGAGCAACTATTACTTTATTTTATCTTTCAAAAATCTAATACTGAAAATGGAAGTGTTGACATTGGCAGAGCTTTAATTTTGGAAAGTTAGCAGGCACTGCTCTGGGCTTGACTAGTGAATATCCATAAGAATTTAATAAAATCACTGCATAGGTTATGAAGAAAGGAAGAGGGAATACCAAATGAATGATGATTAGGGGAGAACTTCACTCTCCAAATCTCAGCTGACCAAATGCTTGAGAGTCAAATTTGTCCTCTCATTTGGAAGCCAGGATATGGCGTTAACTTGTCCTCTTGAATGAGTATCTACAGCTCTTCCTCCTTGTGCTTGTTTCTCCTTGTGCTTTAGAGTCCATTTTTTTTATTACACTGCTTCATACATCCCTTATTGCTTTTTCTCTACAGACAGAATTTCTTTATAAGATAGTTCAAGTAATTAACTTGCAACCTATTTCTCTTCTCATGTAGTCACTTAGTAAAATTCAGCACTCAGTTCTCTTTGGATGCAGAATTGCTACAGTAGATGTTAATTTTTTTATGTGTAGTACAGTACAAAAGCTACCAAAAGAGGGCAACATATGAGCCAACAATGAGAAATGTATTCTGACAAGTTTACGGTTGTATATTTGCAACACCCTTCCCCCTTTCTTTCCTTCTGATAGAGCAAGAAACTTTAGCAGAGCTGGTCAGAAAACAGAATTTCCATTCTATGGGAAATTGCAACAGTGGAGGAAAAAGGCACACACACAGAATGAAAATTCAGGGAAAAAAAAATGAATGATGAAAGCATTCCATAAATGCCAAATTATTCTGGAAAGTCTCAAAATTATAAATATATTAAAATAATCAATTTAGTAAGAAAAAAATTAACTATGTGAATACTATAAAGTTCAAAGCAAAATGAAGTGAAACAATGAATACTTTTTCCTGCTACGTAAAGCAATACTTTAAATGTTCTTGAATGCAAATGCTATTTTAATCTGTATCCATTGAAAATGACAAAAAAGTATGCTCTCAAAAAAAGCATGTCGATTGAGACCAGGTTGTATTTTCTGAAAGAATTTTTTTTTCCTCTAAATGTTTTTCATTTAGATTTTCACTCAGTGAGGTGCCTGAGGGAATTTGACTGCGCTCTTCATAATCCTGCAAAAGACTAAGTGAAACCGGCCCCATCCAGGGACGGTCTCTGTGGCTAAGATGGCAAAGTGTGGTCCGCCACGGCAGGTGCATGAGCTCAAGAGTGAGACACCCTGGACAACGCCGACTGCACAGGTATTGCAAAGAACTTGTTACAAACAAAGGGGTTTTTTCAATGTATTCAATAGTACTCCAAGGAAATAGGCAGTCCTGAATGTATGCCAGCATGGCAATGGATACTGTAAGCAAATATAATCCACTTCACTTAGGGTAAATATTTGGTTACAAATGTATTGAGAGCTCTTTAATTCTTTGCACACGTCTGTGATGAGAACCAGAGGGACGGCAATGGAGATGTAAAGACTGGAGGGTGATGTTTCTCTTCTCTTATCAGCTGCCCAGATAGGCCGGCTGCCAGCCAAATTAAAAACCTCTCCGGGGGAAATGAATGAGGGCCTGTAGGTGTAGAAATGTGCTGTTTATACAGCTGCACCAAGTCCTGCTAATGATCAACCAGTATAGGCCAAGTCTCTGTGCAGACACACAAAATGCTACAGCAGTGTCTGGGAGGCTGACTGTGGGAATCACAGCATCCTCAGCCTTTTTTTTTTTTTTTCCTCCCCTTTTCTTGTCTTCTCTCTTATTTCAGGACTGAATTCTGCTTGCTTCTGTTACAGCTCATCTGCTGGGAAGTTGCTGGGAAGGAGGGCAAGGAGCAGGGACAGGGAGACATTCAGTAGGGGCAGCTCTATGATCTATCTGAAGAGCAAGGAAACAGTTGGAAAGTTTGGAAAAACTCACCCATCTTGCAGACAGGATGTGCTGCTTGCCGGAGCAATACCTTATCTTCTGTCATTTGTCCGCGTCCTGCTTTTGCATTTGTATTTCTGTTGATTCCAAAAGAAGGAAAGATTTATTCACCCTCGCGGGAAGTGAGCAGGGGTTCTGTCTGAAGACTTTCTCTGCTCTCTGATCTATCATGCGAACGACAACTCCGTATCATTCACCTGCTGAAGGGCTGCGGAACCACAGGGTGTAAAATTTATGTTCGGGAGAGGGCTGACAGCCGCATACCCTGTCTGTTTGGCTGGATTAAGTGTACTGACCTGAATTGCAATTTTTTTCAGACAGCTCTCACTTTTTTGGATACACAGGAAGCTATATTTACTCATCTCGTTGGACCTCATTTTTGCACAGCTTGTCCATTTTTGATTACTGTCTTGATTATTTGTCTCAGGCAAGGACGCTACTCTCGGGGCAGAGACAAGGAACAATTATAGAATAGAATAAACGTATTTTAATGGCACAGAGAGGTGTAGATCATTACGCTCTTATGTTTACTCATAGGAAATGTCTGACTGCCACCTTATATTGCCCCTTTACCCAGCAGCCTGGTGGCTGGTGTTTATTCGGGCTGTGTAAGGGGAAGAATCAGCCCACAGAAATGTCGATCCTTATAAATGGTTCTGCATATCCCTTTGCTTCGAGACGTCTGCCAAACTTAAGCCTTAATTCTAGGAAGCCACAATAACACTGACGGGAATCACTTTAGACTAGAAAGTGACTGCTCTGCCTATGTGAACATGGACCAAACTTGTATTTCTTGCCTAGAAATGATTTTTAAGCATGCCTGGGATTCCCTGCGAGAGCCCAGTGTCACCCTGGGAGCCAGGTTATGCAGAGGGACGCGTTACGCGCTTTGCAGATGCGGTACGTGAGCCCGGTTACATCACAGCTCAAGACAGATGGATCTCCGGAGGGAAATTCGGTATCCAATCATGTGTTTTCTGTCCCCTGCTATTGACTCATGTGGTTAGTCTGTTTCTGATTTTTCTTTTCTGTTTAGTTTAAGGGTAAGTCTGTGGTTTGCCCCATGTGCCCAAGTGAGGGAGCAAGGGTGCAGAAGACTGCCTGAAAATAAATAAAATCAGAAACAGATAGACTAATTGCAGGGAGGGATGCCAAGGGCCGGGGAACACACAGCGTCCTCACGATCAGATACGCCCGTCCCGCTGCAGCGGAGGCCGTTGGCTCGGCGAGTGATGTAACTCTGCCCGCGTCCCACACAGGCGAGCCAGAAGCCCCGGCCTGGCCGAGCAAAAACCCTCTCGCGGTTTGGCCCCGCGGCCCAGCGCAGCGTGGCAAGAGAGGCCGCCCGGGGCAGGGGTGCAGAGGAGCCACCCTGGGGATGGAGCCGCCTGCCCTCGCCTCCCCAGCGCCGCCCCGGGTAGCCGGCAGGGCTAAGCTGACACGAGGAAGGATGTAATCTACTACTGGTTGTTTTATGCTTGGAGCACATTACTTCCTTCCGTGGAATAAGTGGATAGTCATGGATGTCACTGTGAGTCATGCTCTCCCGAGGCAGCGGGACTCTGTGCTGTGCCTATAATCAGATGACCCGGGGGGAATTAGGAAGGCTTTTGATGTCCTTCTCTGAGTGCCACACCACAGGAGACAAAGACTTCTTAATGTAAAGTCAGGCTATCTCTTAAACATAACCATGAAACTAACTTTGACTTGCCAGCAGCTGATGCCAGCAGTGGCCTCCCGCCACCGCCCTGGCACTTAGCATAAGAAATGTCATTGTGTGGGTGGATTAGGCAGAACCTGTCAAAGTTGTGTGCGCTCCTTGGCTCTGCTTCCTTCCCTGGGCTAATAATGCCGTGGAGATGGGGAGGGGGCTGACACACATTTTCTGGCATGTGTCACGTAAGCCAACAAAGTGGAGGACACGTCAGCCACAAGCTGTCGCTGCTACAGTAAGGTGCGGGCAGACGTGACATGCTGCAGTGGTTGGCAACCTTAATGCCAAGCGCATCCACACTGCTTGGGCTTGCATCCTGGTTTCAGCTTTGTCCGGGGTTTGCAAGTTGACTATCAAGATCTCCATAAAATCACTCAATTCACTGACTCACTGGGATACGGGGGGAAAAGGATGGGTTTTTTTTGCCCTGTGGAGAAATGTTACAAAACCACTGAGCAGAGGGTACAATGAGCACCTGCGTGTGCTATGACATTTTTAAGACAGAAGATGATGAAACAAGACAAGAGACTAACAAAATTCAGGACATAGGGAGTGTTGCTGGCTGCCTGAGTTTGTGAAAGAGGAACTGGTAAGAGCACCGAGGGAGAGAGAGCATTCCCCAGGGCCCAGCACGATCACAAGATAAATCATCCTCAAGGGAAAAAAAAGAACAGTGTCCCCTGTCTCATCGAAAAGTCTGAGTTTGCACAGCCCTCTGCTTAACATCCGTGCTGAGGAGGTGCAGGAGAGTGCCTGGGCTGGGTCAATACCAGGCGGATTCTTCATGCATCACCACTGGTGTAGCAGAAGCTGGAACAAACATGTCTACCCAGTGGGACAGAAATGCCATCTCCTGTCACCGTCAGTACGTTGCAGGTTGTGTTAGGGTGGGAAAAATGTGTCATTGGGACACACTGTTCGGAAAAAACGAGGTGTCAGCTGCATGCTACAAAACACCTGGTTTGTGGGTCTGATAGGACTTACAGCAGGGACAGTACTCAAATCATTGTGAAGAGAAATTGCACTGTGTTTTCCTTGTAGCTCACAAAATCTTTAAGGAAAAAAAAAAAATATAGGACCAGCGGCTACTGTGGGTGACTACAGGTTAACTAAGTGCCTTCCCTGGCTGCCTGTCCTGATTCCCTGTGAAACTGAGGAACAGCCGTTGCAAGGTTTACGCGAGACACATGCATAAAGTGGTAAAAATACAGCTTGACAGGCATAGAGACAGCCCATGTGAACAAGGGAACTGCACAGCAGCCCTGTGAGGGTGGGAGCACCTCCTCCCTACACTTGACAGCATGGAGTCACAGTGTGAGGTTGTAGTAACTGCCGAGTAGCTACACCCCCTGCACACGCACCCCTCTCCTGATGCGGGTGCTGCGTCCGTGGAGAAATTCAGTTGGCAAGTCAGTGCCTAGTGTGTAGGGTCAAGGAGAGGAGCTTCAGGGCTGCTCTGGGATGCTCTAAGGTGCCAAGTCTGCAACAGGGAAGCAGGAGGCAGCAGATAATGCAGAGGGGGGGAAATAAAAACTACCCTCGCCCCCTGTCTGACCCCACCACTCAACTCATGCCTTCCTACACTTCGGACATTTGTGCAAAGTTTGAGACAACCTGTATCCCCGTGATGCCTGACAGGGAAATCGGATTGTCCCATGACCAGAGTGACCCCGCCGAGACAGCCAGATAACGTCACATCTCCAGTTGTGCAACGCCGTCGTGTTCGCTAGGTCCTGGGCTGGCAGTTGTTATTGAGCGAGCTGTTTGTGCACTGGAGAGGGAGTCCAAATATTGTTAATCGCTACAAATGTTAGCTACGTGTCGTTTGTGAGAGGAAAGCAACCCACTGCCTCATACGGTCACGTATTGGAAGGAGGAACTCTGTGGAGAGAAAAAACATGTGCCAGGAGGGATAAAGGAAGAGCTTTCATCTGTGCATGAGCACATGACGTGCAGGGTACACAACACTGTTCAGGTAGATGCTCTTGTTTTGTAATTCAAGGGTCATGTAACTTAAAAAAAAAAAGAAAAGAAAAAAGGAAAAAAAAACAGTGTTGCGGCAATGTTTCTCATTTACAGCCAAATAAAAATCAAACCAAACTCTGCTTGTTCTTTTGTTGCTTTTCTTTCCCCCTACCTTGTTTGTTTGCCTGCTTTATTGCTGGTTGCTTGTTTGTTTTTACTTGAAATCATATTGCAGGCAATTTTCTGATCTCTTGCAGAGCTGAGAGGCGAGTAAATGTACCTTTGTCCGTGGACAAAGACTGATGGATAGCTAATAAAATGCACATCTCTGCAATCCTTTCACACTTAAGGTCCCCAGGCAGAAGTTGTGAGCATTTAAATAAAGTAGAAGTGATCCAAAATGTACATATTTAGCTTAGATAATAGAAGCCCCCAGATATGTGCCTCTCTCTGCAGTTGGAAATCTGTCAGTTGAACAAAGAGCAGGATACAGCGTAAATCAGTCTGTCCTAAAAAGCTTTATGTGATAGACACACTTTATGGAGTTATTTCCATTTTTCCCACATTTCAAAAGCTGACTCAGACCCTAATTATCATGAGGACAAATTCCACAAAATTAGTTTTTTGTAGTGAAGGACAGCAATGTTTTCTAAAAATCAGAATATATGTTAGAAGACCACAGTTTGTCTCAAAGCTCCTATAGTTCAGGCTAAAAAGCTTCTCCTTGCTCCTTCCATCTAAAAAATTATTCCTGAAAAGTCATTCTGTGTATTTTTTTTTTTTTTGCTATTTTTCAGGAAGAAGAAAATATAAATGAGCTGCAAAGCTCATATTGTTCTGAACTCTTTCCCTCCTTTCACCGATGAGTTCATTAAACAAAATTCCCCAAGAAACAAATGTTATTAGGAGATTAGCAGAATGAACGCCAGAGATCAGATATTAAACATTTTTTTAAAAAAAACAGGGGGTTTAATGACGTGAAGGAAGTTGTAGTTTAAACATCAAGGTCAATTATTTCGTTAAATATTATTTAAAAGTTACTCGCCTTGAAACAAAACCAGAGCTATCCATTTCCCAAAAATGCAAGCAGATTATTCTGCCTCTGTTTGTCAGCTTCACTAGATAACTTGTATTTGATCTTCAAATGAAAACAGTTTCTGTTTCAGATTTATACAACAGGCTGTGTCTAAAAAAGAAAAAGATCTTAAGGTTGGAACTGCTGTTTCCCTTCTAATCCTGTGAGAAGATTTGCATAAGAAAAGCAAGTAGATTTGTGTCTAGGTTTTCTGTCTACATCGAAAGCATGAATATGAGTCACTATTCTTTATTTACTCAGAAAGAAAACGATTGCTTTTATATTCAGGTAAGCAAGAAATCCCTCAGTAAGCTCACCTCAATTCTTCTGAGAGTAACAGGGGCTATTTATCTAGGACTAAAGGGAGTTTAGTTAAATAATTGTAGCAGTCAAATGTCCAGAGTCTGAAACATAAAAACTCTCATTCCAGGTATGTTTCCTGATACTGTGTACTTAGCTTTAAAATAACATCCAGAATTGGTATTTCCTGGATCTTGAAAAGCAGCCCCTTGTGTTTGCAGGTAGCCGTTTCATAGACCATAAAATCACCAGTCTTCTTTGAGAACTAAATAAGAACTTGCCTGGTGGTTAGTTCTTGGTGTCCTGTGTGACTAAGTCCTCCTAGCTCCAGGCATGACACCTGGAGCTTGGAGCAGATTGGTTAATTCCACTCTGGAATGGGAACAAGGAGTCATAACAAGGGTGTTCTGAGGCATAAAAGTTTAATGTGGGCAACACACTTTGAGATTCTTTTGGTGCATAGACAGGCAAGTTATTATTTTATGGGAAGAGGATTAGAAGGGACATTTTGGATCATGGGGTCAAGTCCTTTGCCGTGGGTGGTAACCACATGTCAGAAGCTGGTTCCCAAACTAGGCAAGTTCCATCTTCCAGCCTCTTTGATTCCTTTCCTCCTGAAGGAGGCCTTTCTGGGTCCTCTTTGCTCTGATGGGGTGAATGTTTTTCTGTTTCCAGCTTGAACCCCTTCCTAATCCCTTTGTAGCAATTCTTTCTTGTAGTATTATTTTATTTGGGTGGAGGGGAGGGAAATTGTCTCATAATTTTAGGGCTCATTTGAATTTTCCTTTGAGCCCCAGGCACCTGGTGGAAAGGTGCCAGCAGTGCTGTAGACTAGTTCGACGTACCAATAAAAACAAAATAAAATGAAAAAAAAAAAAAAGCCCGACTAAGAAAAGCGCCATTCTTAGAAAGCCTCCAGCGTTCCAGCTTGAGCACAAACAGCTTCTTATTTGGGACTCTCCTCGGGTAAATCTACATCCCCGGGGCGAGGGGGCCGCAGCCCTTGTGGTTTTGCACAAACTCAGACCCCCGGACGGGGCGGGGGAGGGAGGAAAGGGGAGAGGAGAGGGAACCAGCCTCAAACCGCCGCTGCGACCTCGCTCGAGGGGAACAGACGCCTTGCTGGGGCGAAACACCACGGAGGTTTCGCAGGTCCGCGTGCGCTCGGCGGGATTCCGAGACCCGCTCCCCGTGTGCCCGGCGGGACTCCGAGACCCGCTCCCCTCGTGTCCGGCGGGACTCCGAGACCCGCTCCCCGTGTGCCCGGCGGGACTCTGAGACCCGCTCCCCGTGTGCCCGCCCCGGCGGGATTCCGAGACCCGCTCCCCGTGTGCCCGCCCCGGCGGGATTCCGAGACCCGCTCCCCGTGCGCCCGCCCCGGCGGGGCTCTGCCCTGCGCCCGTCGACGCTCGCCCGCGGGGCTCTGCGGCTCGACGGGGCGGCAGGTCCCGGTCTGGACGCGCCGCTCGCCTCTGCCTCGGGCCGAGGAGCCGGCGCCGCTGCGGGAGCTGCGCTCCCTGCGGCTGGGGCCGAGTTTTCGTTTCTTTGTTTTTGCCCCCCCCTCCACCCTATGCTTCCTACCCGAGGGCTGGCGGGCAGGCGCCGCGGTTGGGCGAGCGCCGGGCACGAAGCGGAGCCCCCGTGGGGCTGAAACGGGAGCGAGTCACGGGTGTTTCCCTGCGCGGGCCGGAGGACGATGTGTCCCGGTGGCTGCGCCCTCGCTTCCCCCGGGGGACAGCGGTGCGAGGCCGTCGAGGGGGCGCGTGGCGGGCACAGCTCCCTGGCCCCCGCGGGGGCGAGCGGAGTGGCACAGCCGGGGCCCCGAGGGCCAGCGGCAACTGCCGCCGCCCGTGCCCGGGCCGGAGCGCATCGAGCCTCTGGAAGGACTTGGCTTGAGGGGGAAGAGAACATCTCCCCCTTCAAACACCTAGACCCCCGGGGAAACCACCTAAGCCTGCTAAAGCAACGGGCATCGCACTCCCTCGAAAGCTCCTGTCGAATCTCAGCGTCCCCAAGACAAACAGAAAAAAAAATAAATAAATAAAAAAAAAAAAAAAATAAAAAAAAAGCGAGGCCCGCGAACCCCCCCCGCGAAGCAGCCCCGCACCCTGCGCGGGGCCGGGCGGACAGGACGTGGGTCCCCCCAGCAGATGGGACCCCCCTCCACCACCCTTGACTAGTTGCTAAACTGCTTCTGATTTCACCGGTTTCCCAAATAGGTAGCTGGGGGAAGAGGAGTTAAACCCCGCGCCTGATGGCCTCGAGCAGGCGCAGGTGAGGAGGGCACCCGCAGCAGCGCAGGCGGCGGGGGAAGCAGCGCGCATCTCCCGCGAGGCTCCTCCGCTTTGCGCCCCTGCGCTGCTCCGCCGGGACCTGCCCGTCTTGGCCACGGGCGGCTCGGATGGAGCGGGAGCCTTTCCGGGAAGAGGCTCCTAAGCGCTCACCAGACGGGAAGGCGGGAGGCGGGGGAGGGATGAAAGAAAAGGCTAAAGAAACAGCGCGATTTTGGGAGCGGGACCAAATCCTAACGTGTTACATAAAAGCCACGGGCGGTTCTTATCAGCAAGCCCGGCATGAAGAGGAACAATCCCCAGGAGCGGCTCCAAAACAAGCCCGTTAAAGGGACAATTGTGAAATGCCAGCTTCCCAGCCGAGTGCGAACAGCAGGAGCCGGGCATGTCCTGTCTGTAACCGGGCTCTGACAGGCAACAGGGAGCGGGGAGGGGACGCGGGGGATCCTCTCTTGACAAGATTTATCAAGAAACATTTAACTGGGCTTTAATCATATTAGCAAGAGCCCAATTAGGGCTGAGAGCGAAGCGAGGCGGCCGGCGAGCTGGGGAGAGGAGGAGGAGGAGGGGGGAGGAGGAGCAAGCGCCGGAGTCACTCGAGGATAAAGTCCTTTCATCAGGCTGCGCTCTCGGCGAGCAGAGGAGTGCGAATAATCAGTGCCCTTCACTGGGGGACGGGGGAGGGAGCGGGCGGGGAATGTGTGTAAAGGATCATTAAGGCCAGGCAGAAGGAGGTTTTTGTTGTTGTTGTTGTTTTTAATTATTACGGCTATTAAGGTGGTGTCTCAGGGCTCTCTCGAGCGCCGCTGCCGCAGAAGCAGCGAAGGGACCAGGAGGCACCTGCTGCCCGGAGAAACCCCCAGCTCTGCGGGCTCGTCTCGGTCCTCGGCCCGGGGCAGCGAGGGGCTCATCGCCCCCCGGGGGAGAAATCTCGTAAAAGCCCTTGCCCAGCTCGCCCCGCCGTGATGTTCAGGACACCCCTCGGCTCCCCGGGGGCGGTGGGGGCAGGAGAGGTCTGTCCAGGGCTCGCAGCTCCTGCTTCCCCCCCGCTGAGGACCTGTCCTGTCCCGGGGGACCGAGCGTCGGGGATGCGGTTCGAGACGGTGGGGGAAAGAACCAAGGGCAGATACACGGTGGCAGCTGCAGCAACAGGGAAAGGCGAGCGGAGGCGATGTGTCGTGCCCCCCCACTCCCTTCAGGGGGTCTGAGGACGCGGCAGTGGCGGGCGGAGGAGGGGGCTGACTCTGCCCGCGGCTTTCGAGACCCCGCCGGCCACTGCCAGGAGCTGCCGGGCTGCGGAGATAACGCTGCGAGCAGCGACCCACCTTCCGCCCCAGTCTGCATCTCTGCACGGCGGGGGCGGCTTTGAAAAACTATTATTATTATTATTATTATTATTATTATTATTATTATTATTATTATTATTATTATTAAACAAGAAGGGCCTGGGTGCCGGCAGGACT
>JAYECN010499156.1:0-14806 GCA_035222435.1 Microcambeva ribeirae | reverse complement strand
ATTCTAGAAAATATTTACTTTCAGCATCTTTCCAGTCTAGGGAATCTTGAGGCAATTTCCTTAGGTAGTCCTTTAGAAGCATCTCATAGCGTGGAATGCGTTGTACTGGTTCTAGCATGTGATGTTGCAATGTCAAATTTCCACACACTTTTTCCTTCTAAGAAATTATAAACATATTTAAGTGTAATAGGCAAAAAAATATTTTCCCTGGATACAATAAAATAAAATGTGATTGATAAAGCATAAGCAATGTATTTTAAAACATGCATTATTGCCCTTCTGAAAGAAAACAGAAAACTACTTTGCCAAACAAAATAATTTCTTAAAAGTTATTGTAAAGAAGTAATGAGTAGAATTTATAAATACAAATCACACCAAGAAACCCTCCTAAACTCCAAATTATTTGAACTTAACTTTGAAATAACTCAGAAAACAAGAGAAGTAGCAACTGAATTAGTAGAAGCAGCTCATGGCCTTGTGGTAGCAGAAAATCTTTTTTCAAGGGGCAATATGGCATATATTTTATCTATGCATCCAATGAGGAAATGCTTTCTTTTCTTTCAGTTTTATTTATAATGCAGATCCCCATAGTATTTTAAGATGCATGTTCACATCCACCTCCTTAGGCAGAACTCCAAGATTCTATTAAACTACATAGAGCCTGCTTAAAATCACAGTACCCTATAGCTCAGTAAAATTTAAGCAGAATTATCCTCTTCTGGCTGCTAAATGCAGTCAAAGCGACACCTGCCAATCCCCAGAGGAACCTATAGGGAGCACTAGAGGGAGCAAAAAGCACTCTGGAAAAGAGCGCTGCATGGCCACAACTGCGGAGCTTCATCTTCTGTGCTCAACACTTAGGGTCATACACCCGCATCCAGAGCTTAGTGTTCTGGATAACTGCCCTGCTGCGAGCCAATGTTGTATTTACAAATTCAGGGTAACAATCTTTACTTCTGGACTGATATTTTTTTTTCCCCCTGAAATAGTGTTTACTTTTGGTATCTGTGACAAAATATAGCATTTTTCAATCTCCTCTTGCAACTTTTATATTTCAGTTCTCTAGATTGCAATAAAAAGCCCAGATTTGCACGTGTATTTGTGCATGTATGTGCAGGGTGAAGCAGAAGCAGAACACAGTATGAAGTGGACAGAAACAACTCTTAATTCTAAGAGACTTGACACTTAATTTTCTCCTTAATCCTTCTGTTCCTCTTCCAAACATACATTTTTATGTATTTCTTGGCCCATGACATTACTCTCCCCATTACCTGAATGTCTTGAATAATGAACTTGAACAAAGGTGATCGTTCAGTCCACGTTTTCACCAGTTCCATGGCGTTATCAAAATTTTTCACATACTCTCCATACATCTTGAGGAACGGAGCTAACTTTTGCAGAATATCTCCAATTCTGGGGGTGGTAGTCCTGCAAAGTAAGAGGGCAGAATCTCAGAGCAAACCGGAAGGAAAAACAGTCCCATAAGGTCCTAAAATGCTTGAGACAGCTCCGTTTCATAGAGAATCCTTTCCATTTGGGATCACCTCATACTGAGTTCTAGTATAATCACCAAAACCGAGCCAAATGACCCTGGAAAGATTGTTCGTATCCTCACTGATGATCTATAATGCTTACGGGTCATGTAGAGCACTAAGGGAAGAAAAGTGATCTATAATGAAAACCATGAAAAGTTTTGTTTACAAAACACACCCTCATTTATTTCATTAACAGTTCAGTAAACTGCATTACCTTTTTTTGACAGTACTCCATCCTATAAATACCTAACTTATGATTTTGTTTGAGGTCTAAATCCATACTATAAAGAGCTTCCCCTCCATGCTCATGTAAGTACAGCTATTTACAGCCTTTTACAACGATTATTTGAGAAAACCTAGGAAGTAGTGAGAATTCCTTGGAATCCAGCCTTTCGTGCCAGCTTCCCCAGAGCCTTCCCAGTTGGCATCTTCCAATAAAACAGAATAAAAAAAGATGAAGTAACTGATGGAGAGGGGAGGACCCATGGAGAAGCTGCAGCTGGGCACCTCTTGATGCCCAGGATGAAAGCAAGAACAGTACAAATGCATCTCCCAGAAGTGCAAGGTGAAATAAATACCTTGCACTGGTGGTTCACATTTCATATTCCAAACTCTTTACTGCTGACTTTCTGAAAGTCTAAGATAAATGTTGTGGCAGTGGCCGAGTTGTAGTTTAATGCCCCACATACTGTTTATACCCCTTAGCACTGAGGGAAAAGTGAAGCAACCCTTCATATTTCCTTCAACAGTCCACTGCAACACGCTGCTTCTCCAGGAGAAGAGGGGGGCAGCCCCCCATGCAGGGGATGAGGGGGCTGGCGGTAGCTGCGTGAGACCTGGCCAAGGGCTGAGCTCCTGCTGGACCTCCTGCTGCACCCGCGGAGGAGGCAGTGGGAGCCGGCGGCACGGGAAGGTGCCGCTACGGTCACAGAATCATTGAATCGTTATGGTTGGGAAAGACCTTCACGGTCATCGAGTCCAACTGCAAAACCCATGACCACCATGTCCCTGATGCCTGCTAAGCCATGTCCCCAAGGGCCTCATCGACATGTTTCGTGAACACTGCCAGGGACAGCAACTCCAGCACTTCCCTGGGCAGCCTGTTCCAGTGCTTCACCACTTTTGCTGTGTAGATACAGGCAGCAAGGTTCACCACCTCAGTAAGGTTCAGCTGTTTGCTAACCCACACTGGCCATGGAAATACACACACACACACACACACACACACACACACACACACACACACACAGTTTCCAAAGAAAGCTAGCAATTTAAAATAAAAACCCATTACTTCTATTCACTGAATGCTCTTTCTTTGGGTGGCCATTTTAGTTCAATGTACTGGTATATTTTTGAATTTAAAATAAAATACCATGCCAACAGAACTGAAGAGTGTGTGAATTCTTTCTTAAAGGTCACCAAAAAATAAAAAGATATTACAGTTTTAAAATAAATTTCATAGTTAAGTTATTGGTTTTTTCCAATTAAAAAGCCTCAGGTAGAAAGAACTTCAGCATTGCTTTGTATTCAAATAAACCAGCATAAAAAATAAATACTTCTGTGTAACTGTTTCACAGCCATTTTGAGACATGTTACAAGCAAGTGTCAGAAGTTTTATAATCAGGAAGCAGCAACAGTTTGCTGTGCCCGCTGCTAGGATACCCGTGGCAGCCAGTTCCCATAAAGCACTACAATTTCACCCTTTATGGCCATACTAAATATTCACAGCTACCTTTAGTACAAGGCATTTATGTGCCCAACACTCTGAGGCTGTAAAAACAGAAATCATTATCATGTGAGATAAGCCGGACAAGGTCCATGGAGCACAAAGAGCTCTGGAAGAGTAGGAAGGACAGGGAAGTCACAGGCTTCTGAGACAATCAGATATTCTTCCCTTGATGGACTTGTGCTACAGATAACTAGTCCATTTCTTATTCAAACAGAATGCACCACGAACCAAAACATGCAATTTTACTAATTGCCCTCACTTTAGGACAGTTATCATTTTCTTGTCTGGAAAGGCTGGAGAGAGAACAACTACTACAGATCCAAATCAGCCCTGCACTATCACTGGGAGAACAAGACAGCATCATTATAGGGCTCAAGGAAGATGCATTCACACTGCTGTGTGTGTACGGCAACGCTTCTTATTTCTGTGTTACTAGATCAACACGGTATTCACCAAAGCATCCCAAAAACCTCAAGGATGAAAGAGCTGAGCTACTAATCATGATGTACAATATCTCATTTAAATCTGCCACAGAACAGCTGAAGCAAAGGTCTACAAAAGCTGACTAAAGAACAACTGCTTGATCCTTCCCCCAATAAAAGAGCCTGCAGGAAAACAAAATTTTAAGTCGTAGGCTCAAAACAAAAGAAAACGTTAATGAGCAGGTCAGCTCTGAAGCTGCTAGAAGACACGACGGACTCTAAGGAACAAGCACAATTGAGAGTGACAGCTTAAGCCAATAGCTTGGGTCAAACAAATCCGTGTGTGGCAACGGTAACATGAGTTCAACTTACTAAGCACCATCTACACATGCAGTCACAGATGAAGATGTTAGATGTGACAGCTACAGTGCAGGCTATTTCAACCCCAGTGAAAGGCAAAACAAGGACAGTTGCCTCTGATCTGTTTTCCCAGTTTCAAAAATCTGTTGTTGAAAATCAACCACAACTCAGGGAAAGCTCTATTCTGTTTTTTTTGTTTGTTTGTTTGTTTGTTAGTTTTTTACCAAAACAACAACAACAAAAGCAAAACCAGAATAACTGTATAGAACTACCAACAAAACATACTCGAGCAGTTTTTTTATCTAATTAAGGGAACTGGTGAGGAAAGTAAACTCTGGCAGAGGCTGCTGTGCCAGATAATTTGTGAGACTGGGGGTGGAGCAGAGAAATTATCCCCGTGTTTTTTCCTCGACAGTAATCCAGAATTGTTCCCCTCCTCTGCACCCTTCCATCCAACTCCTCCCAAACGCACACTCTTTTAAGGACATTTAACAAGCTGTCTCAGATAAAGCAGAGAGGTTATTTCCAAGCAATGTGTAAAGTAACCTCCTAAGGATGCAACCCATTAGCTTTGCAGCAATGATCAAAGCTCATCCGTAGAAGCTCACGTCAGCCTCTAAAACTATGTAATTTTACACGCCACCCATATGCATTTTGCAAATAGACAAGACAGTGCAACCTGTCTTCTGTGAGGACATACTATAAATTTCAGTTCATATATATAGATCACTAACAGAATACAGTTCAAGCAGATTTTAAGCCTCATTATAATATCAATATAATATAAACTCTATTCCACTTCTCATGAATATGCACTCTATTTTATCATCACTTTGAAAAATAAATTAATTCAAGTGGATAAATGGACCTTACACTATCATGGTGCAAGGAATGTAAGCTTAAGGTCTGAGTTTTGCTATAATTCATGCTGCTCAAGTTTCTTTTGTTTGTTTGTTTTTGCTTGACAGAAGATTTGTGGATACTCTATTTTTGCACATGGCATCCATTAAATACCACTGGAAAATGATCTTAGAGAATCTGCATTGTCGAAACAAAGAAACAAAGAAAACAAAACAAAAAAGACAGAATAACTTCCCGAACTATTGCTGCTTCCCTATCTAATTAGAGAAAAGGGAATATCCTACTAAAGGAAAAAAAACATACCCTTTTGTGTTCTTTTGGTAAGGTATTTGACAATTACATAAGAGAAATCAAAACCATATGGTTATATATTTAAATATTCCATATTTTTCACAGTCCAAAGATACTTGTAATCATGTACACCAAAGAAGAATAAAGACACTGCAATAACACATGATTATTACACAACATACCTTGCTTGACCTTCCTGCTTGACCCAAATGCTTCTTATAAATAAAAGCTGGAGGAAAAATATGACTGAAACATATATCTGGCCCAGATTTTAATTTCAAACTGGTAAAACTAAAACACAGAAAAACAAAACTGAATCCGACAGGAAGGCAGTAATGGCAAAAGTTAGGTCCTATGAGACTGAGGCAACCTAACATACATTCTATTTATCTCAATCTTTGTATTCTGTCCAAAAAAAAATATCAAGTAGCATGTAATTTTAATTTGAGCTTTTAATGCATCAAGGCATTTAGTCATGAGTAATCTCCTTGGCTTCAGTGAAATAGATGTCCTTTATCTTAAGCAAAGGAAGCATGTCCTCTGCTGAATCAGATCCTGATGAACAGTAGAAGAGCAGATGTTCCTCTACCCACAGTACTTCCTGGGACTGCAGCACTTAATTAGGAAGGTACCTTCCCTCCCTCAACCCTGTAACAGAATTTTTACAGACACTGTTTCATTAGTATTTTAACCAGTAAATCACCTCTTACCATTCTTGCATTCTTTTCTCAAGTTCTGGAAGCAAGAATTTACTGTGGAAGGCATTTATTGATGAGATATTAGAAAAGATTTTGTTAACCACTTCAGCTGGAAATGAGCCTCTGTTAGCTTCTTCTAGGAGTCTGGAATAGAATACCTGCAATACAGAAGAAGAACCCAAAAGGTATCAGCCCACTATTTTTTATCAATGGATTAAGACTTCTCCTTCCTTCCTACTCCCGCTGGGACATAAGTGACACGGCAAGAGTAAAAGCAGATAATGACAAATTATTTATCATCTTCTCCTAATATAAAGGAAAACATGACCTCTCTTCCCTCCGCACCCAACTCAACCTTTTTTTTTTTCTTTTTGAACCAGAAAAGTGGTACGGGACAAACAGACTAAGGGAGGCCAAACCAAAGCAGCACCGTTTTGGTTTGTCTCCAGGCATGCTGTCCATTTCAATGCTAGATCACAGTTTTCATAGTCTCTCAATCTCATTTTCCACTCTTGCTTTCTCCTCAATTAGCTCAATGTCTTATCAATATTAGTCTGAGTATTCTGCTTTTATGCTGTACCTCACTTTTAAACTTACTCTTTTAAAACTAAAGTCTATGACCAATTCCCACATTCCATTCAAAACACAAAAGGGCTCCAGGTCTGATTTGGCTCTTTAGTAATTCTGTAGTATCTTTAAAAATACATACATATGTGTGTTTGTGTGTGTCTATGTATGTATGTATATATTTCTCTACCAATGAACTATACCCAGAGTGGATGCAACTACAAAATGACTGGAGCCCTGTGCAGCTATCAACATGCACATCGTATAAAACAGTGCTAATGGGGAGCTATAGCTCTTCCATCTCCTTCTCCCATGCTTTAGTGGGCATCTTTCTGGAAAAACAGTCAAAATCTTGGGTAAGGGTTTGGAAAAAAAAAAAGAAAAAAAAAGAAACTGAAATAAGGCACTTTGATAATCCCAGCTGAGATACTATACCCCTTTTAGAAGAAAAAAGTCACCAGCTCCACATATATTTTAACATATGCTTCCTTTGCTGTGGCTCTAAGAGGCTTATTAGTTCATTTTGAAAAATTACTTGGAAAACTAGAAAGGTTAGGTAACTTTTTAACCCAGTTGAGTTAATGTAACAGTCCATTCCCAGTCTTCTGTTTTCCTCTCATTACCACCAATTGAGCAGTTGTACTTGAAACTAATTTCTTATAACTCTGTCCAGCTAGTAATTGAAAAACAGGCATACACTAAGATACTTCCATGTTCTCTAGCAGGGAGAAAAAAAAAAAAAAAAAAGCTGTAAATGAAGTAAACATTTTCCATTATAATAGATATCTTTTTATGTCTCCAAAGTGAAGTTCTTGTTTTCAATACCTGTTCTTTTAAAATACATATAACCATCCCAATGGGGGCCAGCCTGGTAAACTCAATTTCAAAAAGACCACTACTGAAATCCTCAAACTGTCTGCACAATTAATATATTGGCTGAGACTTTGTATTTCTTTCTCAACTTCTGGGTACCTTATGCATTAGACATGAGAAATTTAAATAAACTGTGATGCCTGTCATGGAATAAGCCAATGTACCCTAGGTATCTAAGTAAAATGGACATAGGTATTACATGAGAAAGCAAAGATGACTTGAAAGGATATTCAAGAACTACAGACTGCTTCACACTTAAGAAATAGCAGGTTGATTCTTCAGAGAACCAGAATTCAACTCTATCCTTGCAGAAAGATTAATTTCTGCTCCCTTTAATAGGATTTAGTCCAAATTTACAGCAAGAAAATAGGGCATAAACATTTCTGAATAGGCACCTTCCAGGTCCTTTGATACTAATGTAAAAAAATGCTGTGCAGGTGGCTCAAATGTGAAAGATTTAGTGAATCATGAGTGGATAGCTGACTTCAATATTATAAAATATGATACCTTTTTTGTCAAGTAAAAAAAATGAATGAGCATAACATTATCCATCTCATTTGATGAATATTTGAGCCATCTCTGGAAGGGTCAAGGATATAAAGTTTGCACTTCTACTGCTCATAGTGAAATCTGCATGTGCACACACTCACAAACAACACACTGTTACTACCCATATAATCCAAATAGACATTTTAAAAAATTGTGTTCTTAATTAAAATAAAGGCAAATTCATGTGGCAACCACAAAACAAGATGCTGACAGTGTCAGCAGAATGCTCAAGCCATGCAATCCCTATTGTGTAATTTATATCCACACACACATGCATAGCTGGTCAAGTGAACTTGAGGTAAGAAAATAAAAACAAATTTAAGGAAAATTTACCCGATCTAGGAGGTCAAGTCGACTAACATAGGCTTTTTCTGTATGCAGAAGTTCATTGGCAATTTTGTGACGTTTCTGTTCATCTGTCTCCTGGAGAAAGATAAGATCTCTTAGTACACTGGAGGAAACGTAATTTAGCACTTTTAAACAGAGTGTTGAAGAGACACATTTCCCCCAAAAAACTGCAGTGTAAGTTTATATTTTGCATTACTCACTCTTTTTCTAAAATACCATCTATCCAGCAATTTGATCAACAATTCAGAAGGTGGGAAAGAATCAGCAACACTGCAGAGCTACACTCAGAGCCTAAAACATTTAATATTTTGCAGTATAGGAATTTTTACTGAAGCACCAAACTCCTTCACATCCTGGCAATCAAGCACCACTAACATATCAGAGCAGGAGGAACTAATTTGCAGCGTACAATGTAACAGATGGGATTTGTTGGTGCTCCCCCCCACCTCTGTTCTGAAAGTTATTTGAACTGACTGTTCTTTGCCTAGAGGAACTATTGAAAAATACTGTGCAAAACATTTTATGGTTATGAATACACTCATTGATAATAATGTATTGACAGCAATTAGATTATTCTTTCACTAGGTCTTTGTATAAGTTATTTGTCCTTCTTACGGGAAGTTTCCACATAATAAATTTTTAGCTCTTCTCCTAAAACTGAAGCTGAAAATGGTCATACAAATTTCAGTTTTATATCATACATTAGAATATGAAATTAGAATATATATATTAGAATATGAAACTATGGGTTGTTTTGAAAAGTCACTTCCAAGCAGAAAAAATGAAAGCGCTCTGTTCTAAAAGGTTAAAATATTTGGCAAATGCCTCATTTTGCTAAATGTCAAATTCAACAAAATGACACTTCCGTTAAAAGATTTTCTTTCAGATTTACTGCTAGCGCTGAAAAATGTTCACTTTTAAAGACATCTGAGCCTTTCCTGAGTAAATGGCAATCTTACTACCAAGCTTATAGAAAGGTGCTAATTCTCTGGACAAACCGCAGATACCCTTCGTTAGAGGAAAAAAAAAAAAAAAAAATAACGGAGCACTTTAAAAGGTTATTTCTGATTACAACCCACAGACCGTTTTCCACAAGACTAAGAAAAACATTTGCGAGTACATTTGTAAAGACTCTCTGCTGAATGCTGAAGTACAGAGCTTTCATCTAAAGGACCTCAGTGGCTTTTTTCTCCTTTCAAGTATTTAAGTATTCCCAACTCAAATCACGTTCCGATCCCAATCTTCAGTGTTGGCCTCCTCTTTGCACACAGGTTTCAAACAGTGATGTCAAAGCTGTTCATTAAATCCACTGAAATCACAGGGCAGCCACAGTAACCTACAGAACTGCACCATAGGGGCCGTCAAGAGACGCGGCAGAGAAGGGCAGCGCTGGCTCCTGCAGCTCCAGCGTGCTGCTCCGTGCAGTCCTGCACCAGGGACCTCCCGTGTGGACTCGAGGCACCAAACTGCAGGTGCCACTGATTCCCCTGCAAATTCTGGGGGGGCTAAAACATGTGCTTTCCCCTCAAGTAACACTCTGCAGGAACCAGGCTGCAATTAGCTGGTTTACTGGAACTAACTGAGAGAGGGAAAACCATGCACAGCAGATGTATAAACATCACACAAAATGAAAAACTAAAAGAAGTATCAGGCCATATCACTCTTGCGCTCCGACTGCACTCGGATGCCCAGCTCAGCATCTCCCCTGTTGTTATCTCCCGTACTCTTGAGCCTCCATCTCTTTTCTGCATCATTCACAGTACCTCGCTCAGGAATCTTCTACATGGCAAAAATATACATCATGGACGAGTTATTACTTAAACACAGCAGCATATCCCAGTTCAAGCATAACAGCACTCATTAAACGGTTAGTTCAGTGCAAGAATAACAAATTATATTGGTAGTTTTCTTTTAGGGAAATCCTCAGTTTCCCAGCACACCATCTCAAAATTCCGTCCCCGTTTTCCAGTGTGTTTTCCACAGCCAGCTCCATCCTCCTCCCTGCTCATACTCCCAACTTCAGTGTCTTCTCCCAGATCCCATCCAGAGAAAAGCCCCAGTTTCCCTGAGCTCGCTCCACTTTCCCTTTTGTAGAGAGCAACGCACTCCAGGCTGTTTGCCACCAGTGGTGTCCATCTCCTACAAAGACTTTCCTCATGGAAGTAGCAACCATGTGCGGGCAGCAAGTTGGTTGATAGTGACAGTGACGCCAGCTACAAAGGACACGTACAGAGAGAAGCACGAAGTCCAAATAGGCCGTTCACCTCCCTCAGCTGCTCTGAGCCTGGCGGGGGGAAGAGGCTGGAGAGGGAACATATATGTGCGTATATCCTTGTAGCCCACGGCGCGTCATGAGGCACCCGTGCTGGGAAGCACTCACAGGGAAGTCCATGACAGCGAAAATGCCACAGAGCCATTTGTTGCTGCAGCCATTCAACAAAACGCCCTTGAAACACCCACTCAGAGGTCGTGAGGAAAATGCTAAAGATACTTTAAAAACATGAGGTTAGCATTCAGCCTCTGAGTGCTTCCGTGATTCCCTAAAAAATTACGGCTCTGAGGAATAAATCAAACCAAAACAACAAAAGGGAATATTAATTCTGGGTTAAGATACAAATCAAGCTCTACCATAGGAGCTACATTGAGATTTTCAGCTTATATACACACCCAGTGCACATCTCTCTTCACAAGCAGGACAAGAGGACAATAGAAACGAAAGTAGTAGAAGCTTGTTTTTTCCTAAAAGTTTTTTATATCCTAGTAAACCAGTATTTATAGTGCCATCTGCATAGTTAATAAAAATATTGAGGCAAAAAATTACTGTAAGATACACCTGGATTTTAAGCACAACTTTTCATTGGCTTAAGGAAACTTTTCACACTAATGTGACAGTCCATGAAATACCATGACTCAAAACATAAAAACGAGCAGGAATGATTACTTTCATATACATAGAATGTTGACATTGAAAGCTTAGGATTTTATTGCTGATCAAAATGTCTGAAGTGCAAGGTAACGTTTTTAAGTGCCTAAGTTCCTACTCAGGACAGCACAGAAAGATGTAGAAAATGCCTCGGCATTTTCCACACTTAAGCACTTTAAAAAATGCACCTCTAATCTTTTTCAAAAAAAAAAAAAAAAAGAAAGAAAAAAGGAGTTGAACAAAATATTACTATTAATTTCATGGCTACAGCTGAGCTGAATTCTCAGTTTTAACTGTCTTGTGAAAAGTAAATGTCGAAAAGTACAATTTAGAAATTTAGTTACCTATTTTTAAATTATAAGCATATACATTTCATCAAGGCTTCTAACTAGTCCAAATGCTATGGCTTTTTATTTCTTTTCATGAATGAGCAATTTTATTTTAAGCATGAGTATACGAACAATAAAAAAAACACATTGCTTAGTAAAGACAAGCCATGCAAGTAACTTAAGTCAGTTGTGACCTAAGATTTAAGAAACTCTCTAAAGGACTGAAATAGATATCTTAGTTCAACCATTTATCAACTGAAGTATATCAAAGTTATTAATCTCGACCATACCATACTTACTTTTGCAATTACATTAATTTAAAAGTAGACCTGATGTAAACCAAAATTTCAATCTACTGGACCAGTTTCTGCGATAACTCATTACTCCAGCCAGACAAGAGTCACCTCCCATCAAGAAAACGGCTACATTTCCCAACACAATAGCGATGAAGTATATGATTCACTCCCTCTTGGTGCAGTCCTTGCCTCAAGGGCTTTGCAGTAACATAACGAGCAACATAGATAGGATAAGATCTGTAAAATACAAGTACCACTCAGTATGTGTTTTGTTTACTTTTAATGCTGAGTTTGGTCTAAAGTAACAGACTAAGTTTGGTTGTTTTTCTTTTAAACTGTTCACACGATAAATATTTTGTGATCCAAAGCTTTCTTCTGTAAGCATCAAGGACAGAAATGTAAATTTCTGTAAGAACTTAAGATTTCCTTTCATCGCCTGAGACCTTCGTTTCTGAAATTAAAAAGCACTGCATCTCGCAAGACTTGCAGGGAAAATTCTGAGTGCTACCACCACCTTCTCACTAACTAACATAGCTAGTACATGATTTGTATAGTCCATGCACTCTATATAGTTAATATGCACTATATACTAACTATATATGGAATATATACTAACCATATGGCAAGTTTCTTGCACAACAGCCAGGACAGTAAAACACCCAGTATCCCTATAGAGGTGATTCTTCTCATGAGGATTTACACTTATTTATAGAGGATGCTAAAGACATAGAGCTTTATTCATGAATCACTGTTGAGGAAGAACATCAATTTGTAGAATCAGGATTTTACTTCATCTTCGTTTCTCAAGTGTTGCAGAAATAAATCATTTCTCGGTAGGAAGTTAATTTAGCAGGGAAGCTTCTTCCCACTTTCAAATATCTTCACATCCACACTTAGAAATACACAATCGCCAGGAAGTTTTGCATCTGTAGCACTGAATCCCCCAGTACTGCTATTAAAAGACCACATCAAGTAAATCCCTTAATGAAGACGCACAAGGGATTCTTCGTCATCTGTGGAACACGCAGTTTGCGTCCACATTTCCTACCAGGCTCAGAACACACACAGAAGGATTTGCCTTCTTGTCTGCAGTTAACTCTTGTGGCAGATTTCTCACAAGATGTTCTTCAGGAAGTTTTTTTAAGGAGATGTTCTTGTACTGTACCTCCACGTTTTGGGAAGCCAAATCTTATGGCAGGAGGTGCTTCTGTTGCAAGGAAGAAAATCTTTGCTTTCAAGTGTCTTTTTCCTTGCATTTTTTTGTGGTTTATGACTTTCAGACTATCTCATACAGTCAATAAAAGAAACATGCTCTATTCTTTGATCTTTTGGGGAAAATATTTCAGAATAATGTTGCCAAATTTACGAAGTTTTGCCTAAACCTGACTTGAGTCAGATCTACAGTGATGAAACAGAAAAAGAAACACAAAACAAAAACAAAGAACATCATTACTTCAAAAAGAATTTTCTTTTCCAAGCCTAAAAGCAATTTGTGCTTTGGTTTTGCACCACATGCCACTTCAATTCATCACTTTTCCAGCAATTTTAATGTATTTCTGCTGCACAGGCACACATTTACAATGCAACAGCACCACCACTTTTTCTTCTTCCCTGTTTTAAAAAGTGTGGGATGCAGGAGACAAAGGAGATACACTGCATCAGCATCCAATTATACAATCAGATGCCTAACTTAAAGTTTGCCTATGACTCACAAGCATTTGCTCCTACTTCTATTACTCAACTGTATCTACACTTGCTTAATTAAGAAGGACACAAGAGTGTGGCTGCTTATTTCCAATGCAAGTTTAACTGGGCTGATTCCACCTGTTAAGACCTTTTACCCGCGGTCTGGGTGCACAGGAAGACCATGGGCTGTCTCAACGCTATTGCTTACTTCCCCGTAATAATAGCTCTGCTCTTCACCACCTCTCCTCCTGCTCCAGCATAGCAAGAGCAATTTGAGGCTTCACAGGGCTGATTTCAGTCTACAGGCAGCATCAAACTCATCCAAATCACTTGCGAAGAGGGGCCCTCAGATGAGCTGTGGCACGTGCCTCTGAATCTCCCCAGACTAAAGGTGACATTCATTTCGCGGACTCAGTCCTCCGTTACCGTCCTCTCTGGCAGCCATCCTGCATGCTTTTGTATAGCTTTCTAGCAGCACCAAATAATGCACTAATCGCAGTTAAATCAGACCTCATTCTTCAACTTTTGATTGACGCAAGGCAGAGACCAGCTGGTCACCCAGGTGGCCAGGCTGCAAGGAGATGGCTCCCATGAGCATTTTCTCCAAGCACTGGCCAACTTCCTTCCTGAACTTTACACAACAGCCTCTGATTTCTACCTTCTCCTGCCAGCACCTTATTGTGTAATTTGGATTCCAGCTTAATATTGGCAGTGGGTCATTCAGTGTGTTTTATTGGCACAGAGAGGGGAAACAGCCATTATCGAACAGAAGACAGAAAGATATCGAAAGAGGTGTGACAGATGAAAGGTGCCCGGGGTTTTTACCAGACTTATGTATATACAGGACACAATGTTCATTACTGGAAGAGGGGAAAAATCCCAACCACCTTCTGGTCATTGGCCAGGTTATATTATACTGTAATGTGTAAGAACTGTGACCTGCCTTCCCCACATACAGAATTTAACCTCATATGAGTACACACGAGATCCCTAACTATCCAACCTCAAGGACTTACAGAGATGCCATTCCTCTGGGAGTGAAAACTCAGGGTCAACTATATATAACAAAGATGCAAAAATGCAGACTAGAGCTATGAAATCCTCTATTTCAGCCTCCAGAACCATCCTGAAGCTTGGCAGTTAAGTGACATAAGTGTGCTCCTGATAACTAATGAAAAGCTTTCCCAGTGCTCTGCTATATAGGCAGTGATAAATCTTATGAAATTCAACAAAGACAAGTGCAAGGTCCTGCACTTAGGGAAGAATAACCCCAGACACCAGTACAGGCTGGGGACCGACCTTCTGGAGAGCAGCTCTGCAGAGAGGGACCTGGGCGTCA
>JAYECN010499148.1:0-14806 GCA_035222435.1 Microcambeva ribeirae | reverse complement strand
ACATGCTCTGGGTGTCCCTGCTGGAGCAGGGGGATTGGACTAGATGATCTCTAGAGGTCCCTTCCAACCTCAACCATTCTGTGAAATCTGTGAATCTGTGAAACCCAGAGCCTACATACTGGTTTGTACATGTGCTCAAGACTTCAGGAAGCCATCTGGGTTATCACATATAATGACTTAAGCTTCTTTCCTAGTACATAGTGTGAAGGCATTGGGCTTGACCCAGGAGAGTAATGAGAGTGCAGTTAAAACATTATAATGTTTTATAATGTTAATGATTTAATTGCATAACCAGTATTACCTGAATTTTCTGTGATATTCCTCAGTATAGGAGGCAACGCATACTTCTTAAATGGAAATACAGTTTTGTAAGCTTACTTATTTCTTTTAGGTGTTGTATCTTGTCATGTGATCATCTGTGCTCAGTAATGCCATAAATCTTGACAAGCAAGGCTTGTAGCTTATACTGAAAATTATTACGATATAGAGTAAATAGAAAAATGGGTGCATGATGGATACATAAGCTATCATGAAGCAAGCTAGACTAAAATTTTACAGCATGTCAGCTACTATAAGCAGTCTCTGTGTGTGCTTTTTCTCTATAATCTATAAAAGTTTGCCTACCCTAATTTCATTTAACTCTCTTGCATTTATCATCAGATTAAAGCGCGTGCACAGCCTACTGTTGAGTGTCTATATGCTCTGTTAAGTGTCTGCATGCTATAACCTCCAGTCCGGTTTAACTCAATGTTAATTTGTTCTTGCAGCAATGCTCAAAATATTTTTCTTATCTGGAACAATGCCTGTACAGTTGGAGAATCCTTTCCAATAGCACAGAAAGCTTATGGAAAGACAGCAATTTAATAATATAATTAGTTTTTGCACATGGTCGATTTTAACAGGCTCACTGGAAAATCCCCCAATATCTGCAAGCAGCTCTACATTTTTTTCCTTCAGAAAAAGGCTCTCATCACACATAAATCAGCTGTCATCTCTTCTTTTTACTGTAATATAAAATTCACTTTTTATAGAAGGCAAAGTCTCAGTAAAATCAATTTGCAAACATTACTTTAGAAGACTTTCCATAATATTAAATCTCTGCAAGATGAAAAGTAGTACAGTGCTCTGTAGAAACGTATCTTCACTAATGTCTATTTAAAAATAGCATATGGTAAGAATCTTTACTAATGAAAAAAGTTGTTCATTCACAAGAAGAATCTCAGAAGCAATGATGCTGAAGGAGGCTGCTGAAGGGCTTAGTGAAAAGCATGCAAACATCATGGCAGAAAAGATAACAGGTGCAATGTTGTGCTGCTGAGATGAGATATTAAGAAGAATTCAATTTTCTGTAGCTTTAGTATGTTTAATATAGCCAGTCACATAAACTTCTGGGGGAAAAAAAAAAAAAAGGCAGCAAGATAATTCATCAGGTGCCACATGAGCATATACTAGTTTGAAATAGATTTTTACTAAGAATAGTTTTTCAGGTATAACTATTCAGACTTTCTGATCTGGGAGAGTTAGCAATAAAATGCATCCCTAGACACATGCTTTAATCTAAAGAGTAGGCAGGTGGTTGACTTTGTTCTTTCAAGAAAACCTTAGTACAGAAAACAATAGGTTGTTTTTTTCCTTTCTTTTTCCCCCTTCAGAGACAAAAATACCTGCCCTGATTGAACAGAGATGTTCCCCTATAAAATGGCATTGCCAAAACGATATTAGTAAGTGACTGAATGTTCAAATTTCAGCAAAGGGCAAGAATAAAGCAAGAATAATGCATTAAATTTGTATAGACAATGTATCAGTGACTATTGGAGAGTAAGGTTAAATATGTTAACTATCTGGATGCCTTTTCAGTGGCAGTAAAAGCAAGGGCTCTTTTTCTTGATATAAGTTCTCATTGTGAAGGTCACCAGGAATTCAAACAATTAATAATCTCTTCTTCAGCACTGATACCATTTTAGCAAGCTTGAAATACTCTTCCTTTAGTTAAGAGATGCTATACCAACAAACACTTTCTTGATCATATAGTAGGAGTGTGATTCACAAAACTACCCAACTGGTTTTGGAATACAATTACACTGAAAATCAGTGACATTGGTGTTCCTGTATCACTTAAGATTGTCTAAAGTAAAAGTATAATAAAATAAATTCTTTTTAGGCAGTCCTAGTATTTTAGATACGCTATTTTTTTTATCTTTACAACAGGACTAAATCCAGAAACCCAGATTCAGCCAAATTCCCTTCATGAAACATGGTGTGGTGCAGGCATGCCTGCAGGAAAATGAAACACTGCATCTGAGAAACGATTACACCAAGAAATGCTCATAAATCAGCTTTAGTTCTCTGATTCTTCACATATTCTAGTCGTGGAAAGAGTGTGGGGCGGGGGAGTGAGGATGCAAAGCACTTCGCTTTTATGAAAGGCATAGTAGTACGTTTTATTGATGTGGATACAGGTTTTAATGAGATTCTATGGCAGGGTCACTATTACTTACTGCAGAGAGGACAAGTTTATACCGTCTGCAGGGAGGCAGACACCACGACCGGAGAGCGGCGCTGGCGAGCAGCACCCGAGCGGGGCTCCGGGTGGGAAGTCAGGCAGGCTGGGGAAGGAGCCCGCCCGTCGCACGCCATATGGCAAATAATTCAGGAAAAATACATCACGCAAAATCCTTCTTTGCATTGAAAATTCTAGAAACAGCAAGAAAGTCATTATTATTTGGGGGAAAAAATAGTGAACAAATTTAATAAAACTTAGTCACAATGTCGTACTTTTCATTAGTAGCTATCAAAGAAGTACCATTATCGTCCCCCCTTTATTTTTTTTTTTATTTTATTTTCAGCTAAGAAAATTGAGAAGCAAATGATAAAATTTCTGTGAAGCCAGAGACTGAAAAGCAATCTCAAATCCATGCCTGGGATCTATCCATAGAGACGTATCTGTATTGTTTCTTTCTAAAAAAAGCTACAAATATCGAAGGAAAAAAATCAAAGTAACACACTGTCTTCGATAATTCTGTGAAGTGCAGAAGATACAGAGACAGATTATCTGTTTTCTTTCCTGTGCCCAAACTTATGTTATTTATTAGGATGATGAGGAGCATTTTACCTAAAAACTTCTGTGTATTTACACGTTCATCTTTTTTCCCCTGAAAGATTTTTAACAAAAAACTGGGCAAGATAGAAGATACAGATAAAAGTGTATGAGTCATACTCCCATGACAGAAAAAATCCTTCAAGTTACCTTCCCTCTCATGTCTGCAGCTGGCTCAGACACAGCAATGATTAACTTGCGTCTCACTAGCCAAAGACAGAGACAAACTGTGAGACCAGTCCATCTTCCGTGATGAGTAATAAGGGTTTCAAATAATGTTATCATATAAAGCAGGTTTGACATTTAATACTATATCTTACATATGTTTTATGTTTTACACTGTAAGCCATAGGACATCGTCAGGGAGCCTGAAAGCCACACAGGACTCTTCGAGATACAGCTCCACCATCACTGTAGAGCTGGAAGAGAAAGCTCTATGCCAGCAACTCAGGCAGAGGTCTAGCAGAAAGGAGACCCACCTTAAAGGAAATAGCAGCATCTTTGCTCCCTATCAGCTAAGAGGCCCAGGGAAAATGAATAAAACAAAAAAAAAAGCTATGAAAAGCTCTGAGATTTAGAAAGTGGCAAGCAGACAGTAACTTCAAACTATCCTGCCTAGTCTGGCTTTGCTCTCCTGCACTAAGGTAGTGACATAAGAGAGGAGACTGACCAGCTCATTCCGACACTGGACGTGCACATGAACGACTGCCCACACCTTGCAGGACCTCCTGCAACATGCACCAAGGGAAAGCAGCTGGCTGGCCATGCTTCGTCTCTGAGAAATCATATTAAGTAGCCTTCCAGTCCAGACCTTTATTTCTTCAAACCAAACGCAAAGGTATTAATAGGCACAGTTAAGGCACATCTCAAGTCAGATTTGAAACAACACTGCTTTTAAAACTTGTGATCTTTGGACTCTGAGCAAGATGTAAGAAAAGATAAAATCCAACTCTTGGCAAAAGCCTTAAAAGCATAGCTTTATTTCACTTTGAGACTCCATTCAGTTACACCATCAGCAAAGGGGCTATTCACTCGGGTCTTTAGAATAAAAGGCACACGTAAAATAACTGAATTTGCACCAGCCAGCCAGTACCAAAGGCAATTCTGCTGTTTACTTGACTGCATTTGAAACTGATCTCTGTGATCTCTCTTTAACAGTTTGATTTCTAATTCTTCTTCACTTAGCTTTTAAACCTCTTTCAGCAACTGAAGAAGATACTCTAGGAAAAGGAAAACTGACCCAATGGAAGTTGAAATCCAATGCATGTGCTTTTTTTTTTTTTTTTTTTTTTTTTTTTTTTGTCTTTCTTTCCTATTCCGTGGCTGCATTGCTTGCTTTGTTTATGAGCATAACATACGAAATGGCTTTGGCAACCATTTAATACAACTTTATCTTGAACCCCTATGTAGGAATAAAATAAAACAGCACAGTTATGTAATCTTTCTCTAGTGTACAAAAAGAGGAGAAGCAAGGTATGTTTTCAGATGCCTGTTTTGGGAACTTCTCTACATTTCTGCCATGTAAAAGGAGGTAATGGCCTTCCCTGTTGTAGTGGATTTACAATTTTCAATGAAATTATACTCATAATACCTGTTAGAGATGAAAAATGCAGGAATACTATTGCTCCCTGAGTGGAGAATTGTCCTTAATCTAAATTTACCTGTGGTGGCCTGAGATCCTGCAAGGTTAATGTGCTGCAAATCAGATGGGAAATCTGTAAAATAGTCACTTTAGCAACAGCAATTTGCAACAGTTCTTCAAAAATTCCTTCTATTTTATTTGAGAGTCATTGACATATTATATTAATCTAGCCACATGTTACTGAGAAGGACTTTTAGGATGCCAATCTTACAGATTCTGTTGCAACTTGAAATAAAGCTCACTGAAGTATGCGAAAGAGGTTTACTGCAATCTGTTACTGTTAAATTCTAAATCCTAACTGCCTAAAACCTTGCCTCTACTTAGAAATACATTTTTTTTTTCCTGTCAGGATATCATGACTATACATGCAGCTGAAACATGAGAATTTCAAATTAGTAAAATAATGTGGTACTCTTGCTTGAGCTGGGTGTTGAAATTCCTTCAGTCACTGCCTTGCTCAGCCTTTCAAAGTCTTCTGAAAGTCCTGACTGTTAACAGTTTTCCCAACTGTTATTCACCAGCTGGAATGCAACCAAACAGGCTTATGGAAACAAACACATTAACTTATTTGTGACTTCCAAAGAGCAAATGTCCCAGTTACAGTATGTCCCAATGTCCCAACACCATCCAATCATACATGATCCCAGATCTGCCAACAAAGTGATTGCACCCTCTCTGTGAGAGGGTAAAGAAACACAAAATTTAGAGCTATTATTAAGCTCAGAAATATTCCTGGGTCTAATGCCAGTTTGTTTCAGTAGTTTATTTTTAAAAGGTTGTTTTTTGGTCATTATTTCCATTTGAAATACCTGTTACAGGCTATTATTCCTATTTCAATAGTCCTCCTTCTGTATTCTGCAAATTAATTTAAAACTTTATCCTGTCCTCTGCTGTTTAGGAAAAATGTTCTAGCCGTAGCGTAACAGAATACATTTAAGGGAGTCTGAAGTGACTGTTTTTGCATATTAGTTTTGCTACAAAGAGGAACAAGGGAGATAAAATATATGTGTCAATAATGAATGAGAAGTTTAATGATACGTATAATGTCTTTGGAAATCTAAGCCGCGTTTGGGCATTGTGCTGTTTTAACTGCCATGGACTAAAGCCAGTTGAAGTTACATTCCTCTACATAGTTACTTTGGAAAACAATTCAGTAAAATAAGATGCAGATTATCTCACATCAGACCAGGTTATATCACACGAGAGGTAACCAAGGTTAGCTCTGGAAGGCTCTGGAAATTGGAAAAATAGAGTGCTTGTCTTAAAAATGTAGTACTTAGGCCATTTCATCACCATAAGAACAAACAAAAAAAAAGGTTACCTCACTTGGAGAAAAGTGTAATATCCGACAAACTGCTGTTATTAATTTTATTTAAATTTATGATGCACTGTGTGAATCCTCTTCTGGGTTTTGTCCTTCTTGCAATGCTTCACACATCCTCTGGCCGCTCCTCTGAGCGGAGGCAAGTCAGGCAGCCTTCCTGGCAAGGAGGGCTGCAGCTTAATGCACGAGGTGCAATTAAAAGGCCTAGTATTCTCCCTTACAACCCAGCTCTCCCCTCATTATTAGGCTTCACATCTCAGATCACATGGGTGACCTGTGCTCTGTTCACTGTTAGCTTTCCCTGGTCATGCTGAAGAGCAGCAGGTCGAAATTGTGTTCCCCTAATGAGGGAGTTCACACACCTTTCAAGCAGTATCCACGCTGCTGAGGCAGAGCCTGTTGTTACAGAACTGCCTATACAGAGGCAAGTGGAAAAATCATATAAAGCTAGAAAACAAACCATAATGAATTCTTCCCTTGAGTGGCCTGACTTTGCATGAACACTCTGTCCAAAACGTTTTTCTTGCTGCTGGGGCCAGAAAGTGCATGGCTTTTTCCATCTGCCTCTTCCACTTCTCTCCTCTGCGTGAATAAGCATAGGCTATGCAAGCTCAGCACAGCTGCAGCAAGTGCAGCTTGGTCGGCAACACATCCCTTTCAATTTCATACTTCAGGAGTTTGGCTGGACACCAAGATTACCAGCCCCTTTGCAAGGATGGCGGAATGTGACACTCTGGGTTTTTATGCTTTGTGGAACACCTACTACTATTTCTTAATTGCACAGACTTCTACATTCATTAGAACTATCTGAACATTAGTCTATTCCATGTTAAATATATATCCGCATTAAAAAAAGACTAATTATTAAAGACAAAATTCTCACTTCTATTCAGCTCCTTTTTTTTTCCTAAGAAAAACAGGTCAGAATAAAAAAAGAACATTGAAAACTTCCATTTTAAGCCAGGGAATTTCCAATGCAGTCAGTCATAGACCTTCCACCATGTAAACCCTGACGGGAGCAGGGAAAGGATGTTAATACTTCAAGTACACAACAAAAGCTGCGGGAAGGTTTGCTACAAAAGCTGCAAGCTAATTTAGACAAACTTCCCTGAACACCTTGAGAAATGCCACCCACTATGCAAACTCACAACATCAGAAGAATGCAGACAGTATTTAGACCCCAGGCCTTCCATGAAGTCTATACTTGCTCTTGAGGATGCAACTCAAATTCTGATCTTGAGATCAGAAGATGACATTTTCTTTTTGATATTTTGGCATTGTTGCCTAAAGGTGACTTTTCACAGCTCTATGCTGTTGTTTCCTGGCAAAGCTGCATCATGTCTACATATAAAATGGGGACTTGTGAATATTTATACCTATATCTATGATTCCAGAAATACTGATATGTCAACTATGTGAATACATATTGAAAGAAACATTAGAAGTGTGCTAATGTACACTTGATTGCATTCTGCATGCTTTAACCATCCAGTTAAACCTTTCAAATGTAATTCAAAAAAAAAAAAAAAAAAAAAAAAAAAAATGATATTGACATTTCTTACTACTGTTTATATTTGAAAAACTCTTCAGGGAGTTGGAAAATACATTTTACATCCTTATTTGCACAATTTTTCATGATTTATGATAACCATACAATTTGTGCTGACATTGATGAACGGTCTTTGCTGGGACCGATGTACAAATTAACTCAGATTCGTGACTGCCTAAGTAGCAGAAGTGGCTGAAGTTTGTAAAATTACTGCTATATATCACTCATACGTAAAGAAAATCAAATCCAAAATTCATAAAATTCATATTAATATTTTTAGAATCTGTTTTTTTAATTTTTTTTTCTTTTTTCAGAATTGCAAACAATCAAGAATGAGCATCAGTTTTGCTGGAATGCTATCTGTCCTTCACTTTCTGCACTGGCATTCTGATGAGATTGTTTAAATGAGTTACCACTACGTCTGCAAGAAGTAACCAACCTAAAGCATTTTTAAAGGCTCATATAAAAAACTCTCAGGAAAAAAATGCAAACACCGTTTGGAAAGAACCAACAAAAAGACTTCCATAAAGATCCCCAGAATTTCTGATGTGGCTCCCTAACTACTACTTGTAATCTTTTTCTAACCCCTTATGCATAAATTCGTATATTACACACATAGGCTACTAATTTTGAATGGTTTTCTTGCTAAAATGTTTGAGAGCTTCACATTATTCAACACAGCATTTAACATTTTTAAAATAGAGACAGGAAAATAATCTACATCAGTGTATGTAGACACTTGAAATCCTGTTGATGTGTATATTTGTTTGGGTAGGTTACATTGGTAAACTCAAGAAATGCCAGACTCCAGAACAGTGTTCCACAGCAGAACTTTACAGACAAGACACTGTATCAAGGGAATACTATTTTTGCTGCATTCAAAAAATAAAATATGCTGGATTAAGCAATATAGGTCTTTTAGAGAAGAGGGATGCAATCATATTAAAATCAACATATGAATGCATAATAAAACCCATACATTTGTTACTTTTTTCCAATGTTTCACTTTCCAAATAAAAAATGTTTTTTTCCTACAGCTGTTTTCGTATCATTTTTTCCCCACAAAGCAGATATAGAGAGCAATTCTATTTTTGCACCTTTCATGAAGATCGAAGGTTTTTGCACAGGTATCTTAGTGCTGCAGATCCTGGACTAATTACAAGTACTGGCAAAGGATGCTTCCTCTCCCCACTGCCTTCTAACTCAAGCAGATGCCACAGGCTCTGCTGCTTCCCTGGCAATGGCAAGAACCTTGCTCTTTCAAGGGCACTTCCCAAACTGAAGGGATTTCCTCGATCTAAAAGCAAAAGCCTTTTCCAAACACTATGTGGATTAATACTGCTCAAAGAAAAGGTCAGATGAATCCCTTCTAATGGAAAAAAGCATTAAGTGACTACTTGCCCTGTTGATACCAGCACCTCCCATAATATCAGTCAGGGGTGGTTTCAGCTTGCTTCACAGTACTAAAATATTCAGTGCTATTTGTACTGTGTTTTGACCCAGTGCAAACTAGGAAGACTATGATTCCTTACTGGAGACCGAGCACACGCTTTTACCCTTTTTTAATCAGATTTTTGCTGTAGGGGTGAATCGTATGCCCTGGTTCTCCAAATACATAAGTCTCATGGTTTTGGATTAGTGGAAAGTTACTGCTTTCAGTTTTAAGCAAAAGTTGCTAATCCTTCTGCTACAGCACACTGTAGTAGCACGCTGTTTGTCCTCGCTTACTCTTCATTACAAACTTATAGTCACTTCCCTAGCAGCAAAAGAATATATATTCTTTTCATTACTTAACTATGTTATTCAGTGGAATTAACAGGAAGGCATGAAAGCAACCAAGGGCAAAATCTCATTAAGTATGCAGTAAATTTGTAATATGAATAAAAACTCATATTCTGAGAATATGAAAATATTAATTGTCACAAAAAGTGTTGGTCAATACAACAGTCTCTGTATATCAGTCTCTTCAGTCCTCTGCTCAGCATAGATGACATAGCAGGTGCTAGAGTGATGTCTCATTAGGAAGACTTCATTACCTTGAAAATAGATTAGCAACATTTGTTAGTATTAAATGAAATATTACCATAGATAAAATTATACCTTTTATAATAGAGAAACACTCTGATGTTTGAAAAACTTTGATTTTTTCATTATGCCTGTTCATTTATTTGCTAATTTGCAAAATTCAATAAACATCTCTAAGTCTCCAAGTAGGTTGGGAGAATTAGTGAGATTCTAATCTACTGTACTGATGCCATTGTTCACTGTATAATTAAGAATAAATTAATTAAGCAGTACTTTAAATATGCAGTCAAGCCCTCTTATCAGCTCACTTAATGAAATGGTCTTCTTAAACGGTTAACTTTTTTTTCCATGCACCAAGCTACCTTGCATTAGTATAGTGTATATGTGCTCATTTAATATAATTTGGAATAATATGATTTCCCTTTTAATGTCAAGAGAAAATCACTGGTTTCTTGCTCCAAAGAGCACTTATTATCAATGTCAATTATTGCACACGGCACAAGCATATCTGCAAAATTAATCTTTTTTTTTTTTAGCAACAGCTAATGCCTTCAGTCTAGTTGGACTTCGCAGGTGTGATAAAAGGTAATGTATTTTCATCCATATGCATAACATAAAAGATTTGAAAGTCTTTAAGATACAAGAAAAAATTAACACACCCTTTCTAAGGTGGCAAGACCATTTCAGCCATACACAGAGCCAAAAATCTCCTCTACATACTGCGCTTCAAATCTGTAAAGTACCATCACAGGGTTGATGGTAAGACCAGCGCATGCAAATGGAACCTACATGGACTAAGGAAAAAAAAAGCTGGCAAGCAAGCAATGGCCCTAGGTACCTGTGTCTCCATCAAAGCCAGATGAACTAAGATACTATCTTGCAGGCTTAAAAAATGTGTAAAAAGATGATGGAAAAATACAAAGTGCTACATCTAGAACACATACAAGAATACACAGAGTTACCGAGGGCATATGATCTGCTCTTCATCTTGGAAAAACAGTGAAAGGAGGTTTGAGAATGGAGAGGCACCACATAGCCCTACAGTTTCCACATATTTTCTTAAATTTAATTTGATTCTCAATACTGCTTTCTTTGAACATTAGGGATTATTCTTTGCATTCAGATATTTTCATACCCCCTACCAGGAACCAGAAACGTTTGAGTTCAGAGGGAGCAGAAAAGTCTGAGATGTTAACCTACAGGTAAAAAAAAAAAAAAAATTAAGATAGAGTAAGTTCATCCCTGGAGATAGTAGAGGGCTTAGCATATTTGGATGGCACCAGAATAAATCTGAGTAATGTCTCCAGATTTTGCAAGATGAATTTGGCTTTTTATCCACCAGGAAGTTTGTTGTTTCTAAATCTCTAGTCAACCATTCACTGTGCAGTACCATTCCAATCTAGAGTTGGTCCTGGTTTCTGCTGTGGGGACTTATGCAGCACTTAGATCACCAAAAGTGCAGCAAGCCTATCCAAACAAGCTTCTGTACTCATTGTAGCCTTCAGGGTCAGAAACAGACATTTCTAAGGCAAGGTTCATCTCTTTCTAAACAGATGTTGAAAACATGCTGGATGACTTGCCCCAGTCATACTTTGTTTCTCCTGCTGACAGCAGGGTGGGTCTTGAATAAATTATTCCATCAGCACTATGAACATTAGGGTAAGAGGAGATAAATCCCCTCCCAGCTGACTACATAACTACACTTTCTTTCTTTTCTTGTTCTTTCTCAGTGCTATCCTCTGACCATATAAATTGATAACAGAGCAACAGTATCAGCAACAGATGTACTTACATTCCAAGTCACAAGTCACATTGAAATTATTATCATAGATTGATGTCTGAAGTTCACTGTACCAACAAACTCTTCAACAGTGTCAGACACAAACAGACCAGTTTGAGCATTTAGTCACTGGCATTGCCCTCTAGTTCCTTATTACATATGCTAAAGTAAGCAACTCTGGTTGTTACTGCTGGGCCATAATTATATGTATCATTTTCTGATTAGTGACTGCCCTGATGTTGTAACAGGTGTAGGCCACTTAAAACCAACTCACAGACTTCAAAGCTATGTGGCAAACTGCACTACTCTAGATGACTTTATAAGGTTCAGAAACTCAGATGCTAATCCTCACATGAAGAGGAGGTAAATACATTGAATAATATAAACCCTGGACAATCTGAAAAAAGATTATGTGCAGGCTGAACGAGTTACTAGAGTTCATATATCAAGAAACAACAATAGAAACTTGTAGGTCCACCCCACTAGGTCATGCTGCCTTTATGGCTAACAATCAAATATGTACTCAATGATCAATCACTTTGTATTTCCCGCACATGCACTGTTCCTAAAGCACATGCACTGTTCCTAAATTACAGTATTTAAATTTCGAACCTCTTTTGTATCATCAATCCAAATCATAATTGTCCAATCTGAATTTATACAATTGTCCCCTACAAGTTTTAGGTTGTAAAAAAACTTTTTTTTTACACTCTTTTCATGAAGTCTTCCTCTCCTCAAAGTATTTTGCTTTCATTTAAGCTAAATTTAGCATTACTGTGCCAATTTTTCCTTCCTAAAGAGCTGTCCAGTTGATCTTTACAGCAACCTTTGCAAAGCGGCTCCTCTGCCAACAGATGAACTTTGGTGTTGTTTTTACAGTACTATAATGTTCACCACGCATGAAACATTAAGCTTACAAGAGGCTGCCAGTCTGGAGGCAGCAGACTGGTTTAAGTGTCTCAGGGGTGTCATGCCAATCAATTCGATTGTCTCTCTTTTACCAGCCGGGGAAATATGTATTAAGGAAGAGTGAATAATTAAAGAGAGGGAATGAATTATAAGAAAAAAGATAAAGTCATGAGAATGGGAACTCAAAAGAAAGAAATGGGTAACAAATAGTATGCTTTGGGAGGTAGAGAATGATCCCATCCGCTGAAATTACATTCCTGAACCACATTAATCCTTGCAATGTGCCACATATCTTCCTCTCATTTGCCTCATTTTGGACCTCCAAAAAATCTGTTTGCATCTGTAGATGTCAAAGGTGATACGAACTGCTGCAGGACAGATGAAAACTGTTTCTCTGTGGAAGTCTTACAATATTCAAGATCAATTCCGGTGGCTGTAAGTGACTTCACAACAACTATCCCTGTCCTGTCAGCTCTTCACACAAGAAAATTGTATGTGTTCTCCAAATGCTAAACTGAAGAAACTAGAGGTTCATGAATACCTTTATTTCTATCATGGATTTCAAATAAGTAAGAAGAGTGCCTGCTATGTTTCATAAAACATACAGAATTCCTGATATCTCTAGTCCACACTGAGAAACTGAAATACTAGAGCTTTGCTTTTCAGAGAAGATACAGCCAGGCTTTTCAGAGAAGCTTGCCAGGCTTCCTCTATACTAGGCATTTCTGTCTTGATGTATATTTTAGAACCACATGGATCCATCTGGAGTATGTCTGGTAAGGATCATCTCTCAGAGAGTTGCCATCCTCCGAAAACATAGAAACAACATAGCACTGTACAGAAATTTTAAGAAAATTTACCAGGGATGGCGGTTTGGTCACAAAAACTGTGAGCTTCTTCTAAATGTAACTGAAAGTAATATTATTACTTAAAACCTGTCATAAGAAAGAATTTTTAAATGATTGTGAGATACCATCTCGTTTATGAAACTCACATATCCATGGATGTCACTTATTAGCTGACAGAGCTGGTATTAGGTGATAGTATTAGTGGAAAGTGGGATATGGGATTCAGAAGATGATAGTAAAAAACTAAGAAATATCAGAGGTGGTAAAGAGGAGATTAGTTCACAGTTGATAAGAGGTCATCTGCTAAGATACTGCACTGTGGACAAGCATAACATAGACTTTACTTATTCTTCAGTACCATTTATTTCCAAGCAGTTCCTCATTCTTGTGTCACCTTAGTTGCTAGAAGGCTATCAGTGAGGCTGGCAAATCCTATCCTAAGAACATAATTGCATAGAAAAAAAAAATCTGTGTTCTGGTGCTGGTTTAAAAGTTAATTTTAGACTAGAGAGAAACCAGAAATCTTTAGTGGATGCTTATTTCTCTGTAGATTGTTTTACGGCATTTGGTTAAAACCACAAGCATATGGTATTGTTAGCCCTCAGATGGTGATGACTTCTACAGACAGCAGACGACGGGATTTCTCAGTGACATAAGTCTTTAGGAGTATTCACAGGCAGGCAGGCGGCTGTCAGGTGCAGTGCTGTTAGACAAAGGATGTAATTCCTCTATTTCGTGATTAAGTTTAGATCGTACACAAAACTTCAACCTCTGCACATTATATACAGCAAATTTATTTTGAATCACAGAAGCACAGAATGGTTGAGGTTGGAAGGGACCTCTAGAGATCATCTAGTCCAACCCCCTCTGCTCACGCAGGGACACCCAGAGCACGGGGCACAGGGTGGCAGCCAGGTGGTCTTGGAAGATCTCCAGAGAAGGAGCCACAGCCTCTCTGGGCAACCTGTGCCAGTGCTCTGTCACCCTCAGAGGAAATAAGTTCTTCCTCATATGGGAGATGTAACTTCTGTGTTTCAGTTTGTACCCATTACCCCTTGTCCTGTCTCTGACTACCACCAAGAAGAGTTTAGCCCCATGCTCTTTACATTCTCCCGTCAAGTACTTATACATATTGATCAGATGCCCTATCAGTCTCCTCTTCTCCAGGCTGAACAGGCCCAGCTCGCTCAGTCTTTCCTCATAAGATAGATGCTCCTGTCCCTTAACCATCTTTGTCGCTCAACACTGGACCCTCTCTAGAAGCTCCATGTCCCTCTTGTACTGGGGAGCCCAGCACTGCACACAATACTCCAGGTGCAGCCTCACCAGAGCTGAGGAGAGGGGCAGGATCCCCTCCCTCCACCTGCTGGCAACACTCCTGAGGTAGGCTATGATCCCATTGGCCTTCTTGGCCACGAGGACACTCTGATGACTCATGGTTAACTTGTCAACCAGGACTCCCAAATCCCTCTCCATGGAGCTGCTTCCCAGCAGGTTAACCTCGAATCCATACGGCTGCCTGGGGTTATTCCTCCCCAGGTGCAGGACCCTGCCCTTGTCCTGGTTGAGCCTCATGAGGTTCCTCTCTGCCCACCTCTCCAACCTGTCCAGGTCCCTCTGAATGGCAGCACA
>JAYECN010499147.1:0-64110 GCA_035222435.1 Microcambeva ribeirae | reverse complement strand
GGAGCCCGGCCCGGGGCTTCCCGCGCGCATCCGCGCTGCGCCAGCCTTGGGATCTGCGCTCGGTCCGCACAGCCTGCGGCCACGGCGGCAGAGGCCAACCAGCACCTCGGGGACCCAAGGAGGCGGCGAACGCCTCTACGCGTGCTGTGCCTGGACTCTGCAGCGTCTCCTAATACGTGTGGCCTCATCAGCCCAAATGGTGGCGTGTCCTGGTGACCCCCCCCTGCACACCCAGCCTGAGCTGCAGCAGCTCCCGCCTGCACAGCCGCGGTGAGGAGCGCCCTGCGCCTGGCTACCAACGCTCCAGCGCAGCCGCTTCTCCCCAGCGCTTGGCTGAACTTCAGAGCAGGGTGGTTATAGCAGCATTTGGCAGCAGAGGTCTGCCAAGCAACCCGGCCTGAATGGCTGAAAGGAGAGCAGTGAAGCAAAGTGACAGAAAAAAACTCAAAAGATTTGAGATTCCAAAAAGAATTTTCTCTGCATCCCTTACAACAACCATAACCTTGAATTTCTATTTCTGCCTCATTCCCCTCTAACATGCTTGCTTAAGGTCACCCTTCCATTTTCTCTTAAAATTAGCAAGGGAGAGGGCTGAATTCTCCAGCCGGGTTCCCAGCATCTGCCCGAGCCTGCAGTGCGTGTGCAGGCACACGGGCACGCAGGGGACCACCACTGCCGTCGCCAACGCCGAACACGAGCCAGGCAGCCGAGGAGAAATAAACCTAACTGAGGCTAGTGAGCTGAAGGGAAATGGGCGAGAAAAGTAGAAAAATTATCACGAGGGTTTCTCTTAGGCAGCTGGCATAGCTGCTCCACTGGCAAAAACCTGAAGGCTTTCCACGCAGTATATTTCACAAGTGAGATACTATGACTAAATTCAATTTCAAAACATCACACAAAAAGCATTTTATCATTTCCTATTAGAACTCTGATGCTAAAGTGCTTTTGAGCTGGAAGGGACACCCAAAGCTTCAGCCCTGCTTATTCATGCAACAGCACGCTCAGACTTCCCAGCAGGATGACACTAGCGTCAAACCTACCCTCCAAAGGAACTGCTGAGGATCAATCACAGATGCAGGCTTCCTGACGGACAGGATTTTGTTTGTGAAGGCCCCATGGTTACGGAGTTGCTCCCTGAAAAGCAGGTTTTGCAGCGCACCTTGCGCCACAGCGGCCGAGGGCTGGACACACATCAAAGCCTTGCCCCGCGCCCCGGCTTTCCTACCGAGCCGTTCCTGTACGTCCCACGCTCTCCGTAGGACTGGCGTGCCGCAGCACAGCTGCGTGGATTCACCAGCACACCCCTTCTGTAATCCTCGCTGGGGCCAGCACAGCACATGCACCGATTTTTCCCAGCCCCTCGGCCAGCTGCGGCAAGTCAGAGGATTTGGTACACGCTGAACCCCGGAGCTCAGCCCGCAAGAGATGAGAAATCAGGGCTCTGCAGGCTCACGTGAGGGTTTTTAACTGGGGTGAATCTAAATTACAGTTCAGGAGAAACATCCTACCTCTGGAGACCCTCTCTTGAGCACCCTTGCCACCTCCCTTTAAATGCTGGAACCCACCACTGCTGCCCCCAAAGGGACAGTCAGAAATGCCCAGTGTGTCACCCGAACCCTGAAGAGCACTATGGAGCATACCCCGAATTTATGTATGTCCCCAGTACCCACACTTGAAGAGAAACATTTAGGGTTCACCAGACAGGACATCCACTCACCATCTCATGAAACCCTAAAGAATTACAAGGTGGTTCAGCATATTCTGTACTGACAAGCTCAGCTGCTAAAGGAGAAAACATTCTCCTCCTTGAGCTGGGTGTTAAACAGAGCCCTATGCAGACAGCAGCAGCTCCAGGGCAGCCACCTAATGAGACTCAGGCTCAGCAGAACATCCCTCTAAACACCATAAAATTTGGGATAGATTCAGTAGCTCTTCTGGTCTACCACCATAGACATACATGAGACGCTCCTTCCCTGGTGATAAAGGCGGGGGGTCCCAGGAGGCAAAAGCACCAGGGCAGTCACGGGTGCATCAACACCACCTCACTGGGGCACTAGACATGTGGTTCAACCACCCCGTCGCTGCCAAAACACTCTGCAACCCATTGCCAGAAGCCACCGGCGCACAGCTGGTGGCCCTGGCTTTGGCAAGGTGAAGGGCCCCAGTGCTGGGAATCGAGGGGTACGTGCTGGAGCTTCAGGAGCAGGAGGAAGGACGTGAGCAGCGGGAAGCAGGCTTACCTCACCCCGCCGAGCCTGAGCAGACTTGCAGAGAGCAATTTATTTCTCCACCTCTTTAGATGCTAAGTGCCCAGTTGCATCCAAAACCAAGCGACAGCCAAGAATGCATATAAAACTACAGATTTACAAGTGGGGATATGTGGAGCGCTCTCACTTGCTGGAAGACTTTATTAATATTACTACCTAGATCCCCACCTCATAGCAATTCCTATCAGCTGGGAATTTCATTCCCTACATCAAGAATTAGCCCACATACCCTGTACTGTCAAGTGCTGCTACAATGGTAAAGTATTTGTCCAAAAACATTTGTATTCTGTATTCAGCATTTATTAACTGGAACACTGATTTGGCCATAAAATTTTCATAAGAGTTGAGAAAAGATGTTGTAATAAATCATTTGTATAATGAATCACACTTTGCTGTCTGCAGATTTTCCCTAAATGTCTCTTTCTTCTTGTGAAGATGTTCATTTTTCAAAATGATCAGCTGTGGAGGGTTAAGAGTAGTACTTTGCCCCACCCATCTTATGGGATAACCACAAGAAGAATCTTTTTGATATGGAATACAGGACCCAGGTTATACGTCTGCTCCACAAGAGTATTTTCAAACTTAAGTCCTTAAAGTTAGTTCCTAAATCTTAGTCTGTATTTAAACATCAAAAAATGCTTGTCAGAAGTGCTATCTGCTGTTTCCAACAGCTTCAGGAAAGACAAAACACTTAGGAGAAAGATTTCTAAGAATAATACTTAAAAAATTTCCATGGATTTCAGCATCTCTTCAAATAACAGATGATTATTGTTATTACTACTACTGCAAGGCTTTGGTAATCTCGTAATATTTATGTCAAGTTATTTCCCACTGCCAGAATTTACATCTTCAATTTAGCCTAAAAATCATCAGATTCACTATCCCGAGCTCAGCCTGCGAGGCCACAGTGCACGTACCCCTTGCAGCCCGGCTTGGCACATGGCTCATGTGCTGGTAGATAATGCAGGTCTCCAAAGCCAACTCCCTCTTTATCATCACATGACGTAGGCCTCCAAAGTTCAAGGTAAGGCCATTGTGTCTTCAGTCTATTTTTATTGTACAAAACAGTGGATGGAACTTTATTTTTTCCATCTGCCAACCATTTTGACTAATTGAACCCTTTGGAGCCAGGAGTCAAGGTTTCCCAACGTAAACCAGACCCTGGAACTCGACATTAGCAGAATGTTGAAAAATCATGAAGGAATTTTTGGTTCTGAGGTTTGGTTCTGTTTTCCAGAGTCTGACTGGGATTCAGAACAGACCCAAACCCCTATCCTACATATACATTTTTCGGGTCCCTTTAAGCCTCTCAAATTTTCCATGCACTAAAAGTTCTCATTACCAAAAAAACAAGAAAAATTTGAAGGATATAACTTAAAGCCACAAAAGTATGGAAATTCCCAGCAAAGGCTCAAACTTCCATTACATTGGCATAAGCAGAACATGCTTGGACAACACTAAAAATGAAGCATAACTTAATAGCAAAGGACTTTTCAGAAGTTCTCTGTGCTGAAGGTCAGGCTGTTGACAATACTGTAGTGTGTTTTAAGAAAAAAATATCAGTGAAAATAACATTAAGAGGCTGACTAGGTATCCCATAAACTCTGCTGCATGTTCAGTTTGATGACCCCACAAAGAAGTCTCCAACTGCAGCAATCTCCCATTCCCGACCTTCGCTCAGAACATACGAACATGGGAACGTCGAGTCTTGCAGCCACACGAGGTCACGAATAGGAATGGAAGGAAAGAGCTCATTTGAGCTGTGACTTGCTATACAGCCTGCACCTCTGAGCAGGCCTGGGGAGTGCACTTGAATTCTCCTGCTTGGCAGTGAAGCCTTAATGGGCAGTTTGTGCTTCTCAGCAGTGTAAGCCTGCCTTGATTTAATTCTTTTTAGGACCCCCTGTCATTAAGGTGTCATGTCCATGTTGTTACCTACTGCCTCACCCATCTCAGCCTCTTCTGCTATTACTGAGTCTTTCCCCAGCAGTTCCCAGAGAGGCTTCACCCTTTAGTTCTCATCTTTGGTGTCTGGCCATGAAGTAGAAGCAGATTCAACCACTTCTACCTCCACGTTCTTTCATTCTGACACAAAACTCATTTTACAGGACAGCTGGGATAGCTTGGAAATGCCAGGCAGAAATCAGGGTATCTGTCTGAAATTCTACACTGAAGGCAAATGAAAATTTCTAATAAATCTAGGTCTTAGTTCCGCTAATTTCAATGGTTCATTTCCCTGTTCTGGCAGTCAGTACCCATTAATACAACAGAAGGAAAAGCATGTATAATGCATGTACAGCAACAGCACTCTAATCTGAAATTTCTTTCTTCTTCTAGGTTCTTATTTTTTTAAATACATACATAATGAGTTACTGACAGTCCTTAACAATATCTTATACTAGACACTGTAATACCCCAAATAAATACCTCATTTCTGCTTTCCTGCAACTTCACTAGGATTACATCATGTCAGATTACTGTAAGTCTGCTTTAACCCAGTTTGAAAACACTAGTTATTCAAAGATCTTTACAATTCTTAATTTCGTTCCTTGAAATACCTTTTCTTTCACTTCCTTTATACATTTTCTCCAGCCTGTGAAGGCCAGAAAGTTGCTGAAGTCAGAGCAAGCCTGCAAGGGAGGAAGCTGGGACAGCAAGAAGGCTGCCCAGCCACCAGCAGAGCTGCCTCCTTTCCAACCCCTGGACTGGCGGATGTGGTGTCACACAGCGGTACCTCCCGTGCTGTGCACCCGCATCCACGGCGAGTTGCACGGGCACCGCGAATCCAGCCCACGCGGGCTCCGCGGCACCCAGGAGATGGCAGGGGTTTGATCTACTCGCCTGCTTCCTGACCACAGCTCCTGCACGAGACGCGCAGAGTACCCTACCCTTAACAACCCAGTATAGTCGTTAACACACGCTCCCCACCATGAATTAAATTAGTTTGGATTCTACTGACTATGCAAATAACCTCATGAAGCATAGCTCTATAGGGCTGCAAACTAACCCATTTGAAAAGCCCTGTGCTGCTTTTGTTTATCATTTCAGATGATAAACAGCTACCTCCCTAAACTACCCATGAAAAGAAAACTTAAACATTCAGCAAATAAAAATTGTTTTAATGATATATAAAAACGCACAAGGCTCAGCATGTTCTGCTGAGAACTATTAATAAAGGAAGATGGTGATGCCTATGAATTTACCTTCTCTTTAGTTAACAGGCTTTTTCAGCTCTAATCCATACAGTTGAACAGAACACAGGTCTCATTAAAAAAATAAAAATGCTGAAATCTGGATTCTTATTGCCTTTCAAATTTTGTCCAACCTTGTGCTAAAGTCTTCCAAAAAGCTGAAGGAATCAAGCTCCTAATCCCACTATGTTTCTGTGAAAATCCAGACCATAATGGTGACATTAATTATCATTGCCTTTGACTTTCCTTCCTTGGCAAATATCAGCTTAAAATTTAGCTGTTAAAATAGCCTTCCTGTGGTAGGAAGCACCTTATCTTGTACTTTCGTGTCCCTGTAACATCTGCATACGGTGTGCTGAACTTTGCTGTTGCCCTCAATTAAAAGCAAAACAAAAAAAAAAAGCTTGATAATACTTTGCTGGAAAAGGGCCTAAACAATATCCTGCTTATTGCAGAAAACCAACACACCATGTTCCTTTAGCCCAGCAAATAGGATGCAAAATCCGTGCGGCACAGAACGACGCAGCGCGAGCGGCGCCCTTCCCGGAGCTCTGCCGGCTGATCCCGGCCCGCGCGCACGGCACCCGTTTCCTGCTCCGCTGGCCGGGGGGAGATACTGCTATCTCCAGCTATTTCCAAAAATTCCTGGCAAACCCGCAACATCTATTTTGAAACATGCCTTTGGAAACGCTCTCCCATCCTTTTCTCGCTCTTAGAAGGTATTTTAATGGCTCAGTTAACAAGATCTGAAGTGTCTTTTATGTAAGACTTTTTAAATTGAAAGATTAGTTCTCTTACACAGAACTAAAAGTAGTCAGTTTTAGAGATGAGATTTTTAGAGCATCTGGGAATCTTCTCCTCTCGCTGTTTCAAGTTCTCTTGACCTGTCTGAATCCCACTGAAATCAGCTGACAGTAAACTGAATAAGCAGGTTTACCCAACCCCATCCCAGCACCCAAGCTCTAGTCAAAGAGCGACATTACTGAGAGCTAATATCGAAATACAGCTAGTCCAAAAATACACACACGAGAAGCCTGTCCTTTCGCGCTAGCAAAGCGGTGATTTCCCCAGGCCCAAGCGCGGCCGCAGCGGCATCGCCTGCGCTCGCGGAGGCCGTTTTGCCCGTGAGCAGGACACACGGGCCGCCCTCCCGCTGCCCCAGCGACGCAGGGACGGGCAGTCAGGCAGAGTTCTGCGAAGGGGAGGCCGCAGGCCCGCGCGGCACCACGCAAAGCCAAGGGTTTGCCCCATACGGGAACGGGCAGGCGGCAAGATACAACATACGTGAACGTTTCCAGGGAAGGAAGCTGAAATGCAGGCAGAGACCTGTCTCACTCCACTCCTACATTTAAGTGCAGGCAGCTGGCTGTGAACGGGGGTGTAAATCGCAGCAAAAATGCGATAGGAGTGCACGAGCACAGGCAGGGCGGATAGGGGAGGTTTAAGAACCACAGAGCAAGTCGCAGGATCCCCCCGGATCCGCAGCAGCGGGTGTTTTCCCGGAGGAGAGGAGGCTACGGAGTTAGATGGCGCGATGAACATTTCTCATCTGCAAATGGGTGTTGGCCCCTGTCAAAAGCCGTCTCCGTCTCTCCCCGAGAAAACCACTGCCAGCGCTTCTCTGCGACTTGGCATCATCAGCCGCCTCTTTTCCAGAAAGAGCTGCTACCCGGTCTCCACCCTCCTGCGCGATAGTGGAGACTTAGCAGCTGCCCGTAGACCTCAGCGACAGACTTGGGTGGAGAGCTCTGCCAGTACCTAGATAAGGGCAATCTGAAGGTCTCCTCAAGGCCTACACACCTAGGGAATCAAACTCAATATATGCATTCCTTTCCCCCCCAGCCCTTCATACAGAAAGCATCTGAGTTTTTTTATTTCAGATCTTGGGATATTTTAACATGATTTTTAAAATATGTAAATATCTGAAAACTTGAGGGGTCAGTCAGTGCTTGAAATCACCGCAAATGTCCAACTTTGAGAGAAATATCAGACCCTAATGAAGGGCAAGGAGCCATTCAGAAAGGCTCCTCATGGACAAAGTCACTTCTGTCTGAATTTCAGACTTCTTGATATTGACATTGGAAAAATCCTGGCAAGCATTTTCACAATTACTATGTTCAGTAGAATCTTCAAAAGGATTTTTTCAAATTCCTCAATTCTTTGCAAATGGATGACATTTAGCTGCATATCACTTAACTTCATAATCCTCTTAAAAACATGTGGTCTTGATTTGGCAACATTATTTTCCATATGATGCTACTCTGTAATTCTGTATCAGATAATTGCATAATTTATTTGCCTTGCATATTGAACCGAGACCTGAATGCTGCTCTCCCAGCTCAATTACTCCAGACTTACAAAAAGTGAGTCAGAATACCATGCTTGAAAACCAAAATCAGCAGGAATAGCAATGACCTTTTCTACATACATATTTTAAAAATAAAAACACACAGTGATCAATGCAGAGCCCCATGTTATATGCTCATAAAACACTATCTTGTTGCTCTAAACAAAGCAGAAAAGATAAGCAGCCAAAATGGTGTTTTTTTTTTTTTTTTTTTTTTAAGATAGCCAGAAGAAGGTACAACAGTACAAGGACACTGAATATCATGCTGTAAGACTGCCTAAAAACACCCTGCGCACCCGCTTGTGCCACGGGCATCACGTCCCTTTGGCTGCCAGCAGGTGGAAGGGAAGCCCAAGGCAGACCTGCTCCCAGGTTACGTGACTGGGCACCACACGTGGCCATTTGCTGCCACCACTGCTTTATCCCTATCACTCCAATGATTTTGGAGTTAAGTTCAGGAAGTGTTTCACCCAAGTTACTGAGTGGTACCATCACCACTTAATTGTATCTTTCATTTTACACCCACAGTAAATATTACTCAAATGAAAACCTTGGGTTGCCCATCTGCAGGCAGGTGGCTTCATTAGCATCATTTGTGCACCTGATCAACAGCTGACAACTGTTTGGAAGAGCAAAAGAGCATCTGCACAATCAGAGGGCACTTCAGATCTCTTGGATACTTAATCAGATTTATTAACTGTGTGCAATGCAGAAGTCACATCCCACCATGCTCTAACCCCAAAGAATTCTTCTATAATGTTTGTGACCAGGTTTTGGACCATCTAAATAAGTGAAAAGTTTCTAGCTTTATGCCCTGCTAGAAAGTAGTACTCAATTTATTTTATTTTAAAGAAAAAGGAAACCAGAAGATGAGCTCACTGACTCACAGGTTAAATACATAGGTGCAACAATATCAGAGAGCACAGGGACTGAGAAAAGCTCTGCATGCCAAGTTACCCAAGTTGAGACTTCCTTGTGAAGCATCTGACAGGACTGCTCCTCTCGGGTGAAATAAAGTAGGTGCCTCCGGATACTCTACAGGCACGCTGACCTTCATGTGGAAAAAACACATCTTGGCTCTGTCCTCCAGAAGCACATAGAGGTTCAAGATATGGAAAAACAACCCAACATAAGTATGTGTTTGCCTTGGAAATCAACTGGACCTAAACATATGCTTTAAATTAAAGATGAGCCTCTGCAATTTCCTGAATGAGGAGGGATTTAGGCATGCATTTACACCCTTTCTGAATGGAGACAAGAGGAAATTTAAAGGGCCTTGGTACCACTTATATTCCACTTGCGTAAATTGGAATTAGGCAGCATGATGTTATTGGAAACTTTCAGGAGTGAACACGCTCCTGGGCAGACTTTCACGATCATTTGTGCAAGGAACCCTCAGTCCGCATAAACAGGAAACCAGATTTGCTTCATCATGAAAGAAAATCCCTGTGCGAAAGGGTGATTCATTTCATGACAAAACAAAATTTGTTTGGGGCAAAAGCTGGAATAGCTTAGGGGTCCTGAACCGTCACATTAACTTGCTTTGCATTCACTTTAAAAGCTGGAAACCTCTTTCCAATAGCTCATCGTCCTCAGGAGGCAACTATCAAATAAAACTCAAACAGTTCATATGACACAACAAGAGCTCTAACCGTCCTGGTCAACGTAGATGGGAATGTCACCAATAGGGAAGGGGGTTTCATTACTAAGTTCCCAGCATTAAAACAAGCAGAACAAAACTCATCCACGAAGGAGGAGTAGGGTCGTTAGAAGGCCTCTTGAACAGATCACACACAGCACAGAGCATCTCTGCACATTTCTGCCCTTTGGAAAGTCAGTACCTTAGACCTGTCAGGAGCCTCAGGTGGCCTTCTGCATAACACCAGATTTTCTGTCTCCTAAAGCATGAGAATTTCTGTAACACTAAAGGAATAATGCTTCACAATCCCTGTTCCTTCCACAAGGCTCACCTTCCCATATTTATACTATATACCCTCCCAAGAACTTCAAAGTAGAAGTTAGCAGCAGATTCTAAGGCTTCTAAAATTCTATCCATGATCACAACAGTCAGGAGCATCTTCATTTTTAAATAACTTACGCCATCTTCCAAATTATGATCGGTGACATCAAATTTTCTAGGGTTGCTGCAACTGGAAGTGCATGGGACAACGTGCACGACCGTAATTGCTTTCGGCGTGAAGAGCTCTCTTGCAGGCTGGGCTGGCTGCTGCTGCTTTAATCAGAAGGTTGTCTATTTCTATGTTAATAGTTTCATCCTGGTTTATTAGGCTTGTTGATGGAAAAGCTTTACTATTTTCAAGCTTCACTATTAATCTACGATTTTTTTTTTGGGGGGGGGGGGCAGTACTGAGCCATTTCAGCATCCTCTGCCTTAAATCCTCTTAATGAAAGCATGAAGAATGACAAAATCCTTCCTTCCATAAAGCAGAAGGCTGTGCCAATTCACTTTCAACATGCTCATTCAGTGGAACTGAGGTAAATATGTTGCTCCACAGGTGCTTTTCCTTGCAATAACAGACTCCCTAGTAATCCATTAAATTCATCTCATGCTCTGTTTAGTGCCTACTCTGCCAAGGGCCTCACTGGTTAAGGTCACAGCGATAACAGGGACCGGTTGGCAGCATGGGGACACTGAACTGACACCCATCCGCTGGGGCCACCATACAGGTAAGACGTGATGGGCAGCAGCACGTGGTGATACCCACTCAGACTGACACACGGCTCTGGGAAAGCAGAGACCCTCGGGACTAAGGAAACGCCACCAGACCCGCATCTCTGCGCTCCTTAATTTAGTGCGTTTAGGAAATGCAGATGAGTATCTGGAAGCCTGTCTGTTTTCTAAAGTTTCCCAAACGAGCATGGATGCTGGGGCATGCGGATGCGGATGCCTGCAGACCTGGGGCCGGCTCCACTGCCCCCCTGCTAGCAGACCAAGAAACACTGGCCATTTCTCCTGCGTTTCACAGCTACGAGTGCCCAGGAAGGCACCCAAAGCCCTCACGGCTTTGGTCCTAGCACAGTATCTTCCCACAACAGCGTCTGGAAACAGACTCCCTATAACTCCTGATGATAACCTCTTTCATTACAGAGTTCCTGTTAAACGCAGACAAATAATTGCCAGTTAGCAAGTCTCCATTAAATTCAGCCCAAATTCAGCCCCAGCAATGCTTTCCAAAAGCCTGACGGGTTTTATTTTATTATTTCCTTTACAGGGTGTTGGAAAGTGTAATCACTGGTAACTAATCAAACTTCTTTCAGATACTCACAAATATATAAAGGGAATGAAATGATTAATTATTGGGCTAAGCCATTTCAAATGAGACCTCATCTAAATGAGCAGATTTATTTCCAGAGCAAGCCGAGAGTAAATTTAGCTGGTTTCCGAAGCTCTGAATCTAAAGCATGCCTGGATTTGAGGATGGGATGGGTTGTGAGTGGGTTATGAGCTCTCCCAGACATCCAGCAAAGCACAGCAATAAAAAACAGACTGCAATTTTACCAAATAATTTTCTAGACAAAGTGTTAGCCAAGTCTAATAAGTGCTACCATTAGGTATTGTTTAATTATAGGCAGGATTAGGTTGGAACATCAAACTGAGAGGATTTAGTCTGTTCAACATTTTTTAAATTTCAGTATTTAAATTAGTATTTATTTTTTTTTTCTTGAGTTTAACTTGAGAAGAGGAATTAAAAAGCAAGGTTTCAAGTCTCCCTCCCTGTCTTATTTTATTCCTGCAGGCTCCCCTCAGTCCCTCACCCCTCTGCTTTGTCCCCTGAGTTCTTGCCACATTTATACACCTACTGTAGTTCAAGGTAGAGCTTTAAGGGGTAAATAAAACCAAACCATTTTTGGTTTCCTCCCTCTTGCTGTCCTCAAGAATCCCTGGAATTTGCAAAAATCTTGCCACAGATACTTTAACTCAGCAACATTATCCCAATTTATTGCAGCAGTGATAATCATTAAATAATCTCTAGTAGTCTCTGTTCTCACAAGCACATATCACTCCTATACGCTTACATAGAAAGGGATATGGCATAAATAAAAATCATCTCGTCCACCCAAACCAAAGCCCATAAAACTCAAATTTATGTCTCCAGAGAGATGCAGCATTTCTCATACCCAGGAATACATAATTAGAAATGAGTTAACAGTTAATGAACATGCTGAATATTCTTCTGTTGCCAGGCACAAAACTCATTTCTGAGATTCACTTAGACCAAACGACATCCACGCCTCTTCTCACACGGAATAAATTCAACCAAATAAGCACCAATAGGTCGGGCCACCGCGCCGGCTGAGGGCTCAGCGCAGCAGTAACTCGGGGAGCGGAGGGCCCTGTGCGCGGGGCTGCGCAGCTGCTGCAGCACTGGTGCCAGCACCATTGCAGAGCTGCTGGCCAGCCCAAACACACAGCTATTCACAGGAAGCAGCTCCCCGAGCTGTGACTACGGATCCCCAGGGACCAGAGGGCTCTGGGGGGGAGCGGGTGCCGAGGGGTCCGGGGCTGCCCAGGAAACTCTGCCCCTCCGGGGCCGTTCTACTTCCATGTGCATCTAACTAACAGCCCAACACTTCAAACTTCTCCCCAAGGTGGCTGACAAAACGCAGTTCTAATGCTAGCTAACAATTTTCATGACAGCAGCTGACAGACACATTAAAAAACCCCAAAACATTCTAAGTCAAACACTTTCTGACAAATGACATGGTTCCCAAATTTGCTACTCCATGTGTGTCTCTAGAAACTCTCACTCAGGCTGTAGGTCACAAAGCCTTGGAAGCCTTGAATGAAGATACAATGACTACTTCATATTGTGTGGGATTATATGCAGTGGCCTGTGGCAATTCCTTAGGTCTCTCTGGGCAGTGATGCTTTTCCAGCATTTTTTCTTTTTTTTTTTTGTCATCACAGAATTCCATTGTGAAATATTCTTTTCATGAAGGAGGAAGAAAGAGCTGGTTACACCCTGCAGTGCTCTGGGGAAGACTAAGCAGGGTGGTTTGCAGGGAGTATGTGTGAAATATGACATTTCATTATGTGTAATTATTTTTTAACCAGTAATGTCCATGTTGAAATGAGTTTCTTATTTTTGGAATGCATAGGGAGTGGCTGGGGAGGGGAGTCATTTTTTTTTTTCCCTGTTAATAAACTCAAGTCATTCTTATGCTAAAGCAATTTCTCAACAACACAAATTTCTCTCCATCTGGGTAATGGCACACCCAAATATGATTACATTAGAAGGGATTTTAAATTAAATTTCAAGGTAGGAGCATTATTAACCCAATGCATTTGTCTTTATTATCACTGGATCTGAAACAATAAAAGGCTGGAACTCACTTAAATGGCAGCACAGACCTTCCTTCTTACAGCACCGCAGGTTTGATCTGAACCGCTCTGCAACCGATGTGTTCTGGGTCAGGCCCAAACATAAACACAAACTGGCTGAAAAGGTGGAGCAGGAACCACTCCATCCACCCCACAAAGACAGCTGCGTTACATAAGAGATTAATGTGTTTTGGATTCTTTCTGAACTTAAATGAGAAACATCAGATGCTGATTTGAGAGGTTGCTGCTAACAGCTCTGGGAAGAGGTGGGACATGCGGAACTGCTGCAGTCAGGAATACACATTTTTGAGGGCTACAGCAAATCAAGTCATCACCTTGGAAATCAAAAGCCCACCTTTCTGAAGAACTGCAGGGAGCAGGGAGCTGCCAAACGCTGCCCACCCCCTTATTTCCCAGGGGGGGCCTGGATGCACACGCAGAGCTACTGCACACCCAAACGGTTTGTGCCCCTCTGCCTTCTATTTGCAGCCATTCACATTACATTCTTGATGCAAAACCAGCTTTACTTAAACCCATACCTAATGGAACACAGGAAATAAATACAGAGTGCAAGAATCTTGAGTACTGTTTTTCAAATCAATCGCGTATTAGATTTCCAACTATCTCTGCTTATGAAATGAACGCGATCAGAATTTGTCATTATTTGTCCACTTTTTCTCAGGGAACCTGACAGTTATAGGCACATTATATCCGATGCGGCAACACAAAACGAATGTTATCAACTTCTCAAAACAACAACGAAAAGCATGACACTCGGCAGCACCCTGAGTAACATCATATCAAACAGACACTGCGTGAAGACAACAGCTTCACAAAAAGTGCCGATTTCTCCATTTTCTGCCCTTGTGACAGCAGCGCCCACCCAAGCACGGAGCATTTAGGCAATGACTACACTGTGCTCAAGAGCAGCCTCTGCGAGGGCCCTGCTGCAGCTCAGGAGTGGGACTGGGGTTCAGAGAGGGTCTCTGCTGCCGCGCAGAAGCAGCTTAATCTTCACAGCACATTCCCCCCGTAACTGCCTGCGCATGAGATTTCCAAATGCGCAGCCATAATTCTCCCGCTGGAGAGTGCTGGATGATTATGACAAGCTGTCAATTTTATTAGCCACACAGATGCTGTGGATACATGTGAACTCCAGCCCCAATTCCTGTCGGGATGCGCGCGACGGCGGCACCGCTGCAGACTGCGCCTTGCCGCGCGAGCCCGGAGCTCAGCCGCCACGCGGCCCGCGAGCCGAGGCCACCCCGGGAGCAGGAGCATTAACGGGATGAGAAGTGACACTAACTGAACCTGTGGGCAACAGCATCACGCAGCCCTCGCCGAAGCAAAAGCACAGGGAAGGAGATCGCTGCCTTGCGACCGCGCCACATACGGGACCCGTCCCGCAGCCGTGTGAAGCCGACGTGCAGGTGGACACTGAGGGCCTCCTCAAGCCCCTCTTCACACTGACCATGGGGCCACTGTGCCCAAGCCTGGCCAAGCAGGGCTGGATGCAAAATGCACTGCTGAGGGGCTCCGAGAGAGATTTGCATCCAGATCATTTGGCCAGAGACTCACCCACCTCCCAGCACATCCCCAGTGCCTCAGCAAACAGAAGGAAGGCAACGGGTGCAGGATGAATGGGAGGAGAAGCAGCTACAGCGGGTTGCACGTTTACAGCCCAACGGAAACGCGCCTCTAAAAAGCTAAAAAGGAGGTTTACGGTGGACAAGCAGGTCCAGGAGGGAGGAGAGCTGTGCAGACTCAGCCCCTGACCCCTGTGCACCTCAGGCTCCCCTTCTGCCAGCAGGGCCGGGGTTTAGGAACACCAGGAGCACCACGGGCCCCGTGTGAAAGGTGAGCGCAATTAGCAGCCGCCAAGCACACAGAAACCGCTGGCTGAAAGAGCCGCGCAAATGCAAAGTTATTACGGGCACCCAGTTACCATAGTGATTGCTGTCTTAGAAATGCTAATAATAGTAAAATAAATAATACAGGCCAGGCAGGAAGAGCCCCTGGAGATGAACGGGAGCTGCTCCCCTCCTGCGGGACGGCATGTCCTGCTTTCTCAGCGCTCCCGGCCCGGCGCCGGCTCCGGCTCCGCGGCCTCCCGGGGTAACACAGCATGCGGCTGCGAGACCACCGGGTCAGCGCCCGGCTTCCCGGCGCTCTGCTGTTTTCAGGAGTCGTTAGAGAGAGCGAAGCCCCCACAACTCCAAGTAATTGAATACGCCAATAATATTTTGACTTGCTTGTGTTCCGCAAGGTTTACCATAGCCCTGTTAAGTACTTTATTGCTGCCTCTCCAGTGATCTTAATTAAGTTCACCATAGGCTCACAAGTTCTTTTTTTTTGCTTCTTTCCTCACCACTCTCTTTTCTTTAAGCAAGCAATTTTCTCATCAATATAATGCCCAGCAGTGAGAGCTGTAATACAGTAGACAGCACCTAGACAAAGGCAGATTAAAAAGAGCAAATATGACAAAGGCAGATTAAAGAGAGCAAATATGAGCTGCCCTTCAGCACGATAGTCAACATTCCCCCCAAACAGCTTTTCCAGCAACATTAGCTGAGGGATCCTGAAAGTCTGAAGGGAGTATTAAGGAGGAATATCAAAAAACAGCATCAATCCTTAGCCTTGGACCACTTTTATATTACAGCTTGTGTTAGCTACGTGTGGATTCACTGCAGAACATCTTTGCAGGTGTTTTATGGCTTTCCCATATGGTTTTCCAGGAGTCAGTGGGTTTTAGGATGCCTTTAGGTGGCAAAAAAAGGCCAATTCCACACCACGGGGCAGAGGGGGCATCCAGACAGCGCTCCCCGCCAGCCCGACGTGCCGGATGCCCTGGGCACTGCAGCAGCACCCTGGGCTCCCATGACACAGCCATGCTGGTGGCTTCCCCAGGCAGCAAGTCAGGTTTGCAGGGGGACGGGAGGGGTAACAGGAGACGAGCAACCTCCCACCCCTGGCTGCTCCTCCAGCAACTCCTTGCTTCTGTCGTGCCCCTACGGGTCCCTTATCCAGTCAGCATCTCCCACCTCCCTCTCCAGTCAGGCACCCACATGCACTCGCCCCACACACATTTCTGCACACAGGCCAGTTTTTCTTGCTCTCATTCCTCCCTATTTATAATGCTTTCAGCAATAGAGGAATCACATGGGGACTTGCTTAGTAAGAACAGAGTGAAGAGCCACCCAAGAGAAGGGCCTCTGTGTGCATCCCCCGCTGCCAGAGCAAACACCACCAAGTTTATCCTGCTCTGCCTCCCAATAAATTCCCTGTTCCAGCTGCTCTGCCCTCTCAGTGGCAAAGAGTCTCTCAGTAACACTGAGAAGTCAGGAGGACCCAGTGGAGGTTTCATTACCAGCAGGATGGGTTCCTCTTTCTTATCTGCCTGTGCAAATCCAACTGTGACCTTGTACAGAAGAATTTAGGCCATTATTTTCCTTGTCAGCCAAAGCTGCTGTTAATATTTTAAGTAGGTATTTGTATCTTGCTCCTAGTTGCCTATCTTGAGTGATTTGGAACAAAGAAAATATCACTGCAGTAAACAGGGACATAAAATCCCACAGACTGAGCACTTCTTAACCAGGAGAAGTCATACTGTCTTAGAAAGCCTTTGCTATAACCAATAGTCTTTTCTTGGTTGGTGGCCTTCGTGGCTCTCGTACTTCATATTCCCACTTTGTGGGAGAGCATTTTTATGCAGTGCTAATCAGAAAAAAATAAAAGTTTGGGGGCAAGCTTTGCTCAGAAACACAGTCTTTATGTCCAGGCTTTGCTCTTTAAAGGTTGCTCAGATTTCTCCTTTCATTTCAGACTCACTCCAGAACTCCTGCCATATATGCAGCTGCTCAATTAGGCTAACACATTACCGTAAATACAAAGGAACAACAACTCAGCTCCTGAGAACTGTACTTAAGGAACCATCAATGATGTGGAGCAAGACTGTTTCTAAGCCCAGCCCTGCTCCCCGTGATATCCCACACACTGCACAGGGACACTCAGAGGAACCAGCTCCTGCATCTGGCCGGTCTATGAAGACATCATCGTTCTGGGTCATGGAGCACTAAACCAGTGCAGGGAGGAACAATCTTTTGGTGCCTGTGCTTCCCCCTCAAACTACATCCAGGCATAACCTGGTCCTGCGCAGCTCCCTTCCTGACCCCGGGGCACATCATTCAAACCAGCATGATTAATCTCCTTCCAGTTTGACACTAACTCAATGCATTATCTGATGGTCAAAGACATTGCAGAAGAATTGTTAGTTCTTGGAACAATCCAGCCTAATGGAAAATACTAGTGAACCTCCTATGCACCAGCTGAAACCTGAGTAATCATGTGTGTTTGAACAGGACCCCTGGCCACTTTGTGATGAAACAACACAAAGGAGAGATGAGTCAAGAGTGATGCTCACATTGCAAACAGGACTGGGAGATGGGATAAAGAATGGAGGTGGAAATGGTTGGTTGGAAAGATGAGGCAGGAAGTTTTGCTATGATTCAAGCATAGAAATCAATAGTGATAAGAAACAAAGATATCAAGGAAGAGAAAAAAGGAAAAAGATAAAGTTGTCAAAGTGTCCAAGCAAGGAAGTGGTAGAAGCAGAAGGGAAAACCCTGCTGGTATGGAAGGAGTAAGAAGGGAAAGGCAAACATCACAAAACCTCCAATTTCCAAAGCATTGAGCTCTAAATTAAATTAGTTTCTCAGATATTCAGGCAACTTTTATGACCGAGGTGCCTCTTTTTAGATACAAATGAATCAGTAGATTATAGGGAAGTCAGCATAAGAAAGATGCTGTTCGACACGCGAAGCCTGCAAATTGACATAATAATCAAAGCAGTGAATAAGCAGGAAGGAATTGTGCCCTATTTGAGCAACAGTCGGCTCTACCTCGATGAGTTTTGAAGATGCTGGCATGTGCTCAGCGATAGCCATCTCCCAACCTCTGAGCGCTTCTCTATGGGTATGACTGAGCGAAGCAGCCAAGCTGCCGCCTGCCGCGCCTCACGGTTCGGCGGAACAGGACACGGCCGGGGCACGCGGCCGGACCCAAAACACAGATAACGCAGTAGGATGAAATTCCATAGCTGAGAACACCCCACTCCTGAAGTCTAAAAAAATGAATGGGCAGTCAACTAAGATATTTTTAGGGATTAAAGGATTAATCTTTTAGATGCAAATACTCATACAACCTCAACCCAGATCTGTATTAAACATTTCTCCCCTGTAAATGTTAGGAAAGTTAGGTAGCTGTCCATTTCTTGAGACACATCAGGGGCCCTCTGTAGAAGAGCTGACACACTTTGAGCTTTTGTTCTGCGCCTCCAACATGTGTAACATCTAAACCAAGTAATCCTGCTCCTTCCCCCTACAGCAATCTTCTATACACAGTATTTGGGAACTTTCCAGCAGAATTAAGCAGTCTGGCCTATTGCCACATCCAATTATGTCACATAGAATTATCCCCTTTCTGTCCCTTCTGTTTGTGGCCTGGTTGTTTTAACAATATAAAACCTATCATATGATTACATAATATTACAGTAGTATTTTCCTACAGGAGCAAGTAAGAAATACAGTAACAGACTGCAATTCTCATTAGCAGTTATGTCTGCTGTTGCTATTATAAATGTTTTTTCTTTCCCAGGCCATTGCATCCTGTTGCAAGGAAAATTCAATCCTACCCTTGAGACTACAACATGAGTTTCCATGGGAATGGGCATGATGTCAGAGATCCACTCTGACTGCTCCCTGCTAGGATTTCAAAGGCACAGCCCCTCATGAGCACAAGTCATATATGAGCAAATCCTGATCTGAGTTCTTTGCTCATGCAGACTCCAGGAATCCACAAAGTTGTTCAAGAAAAAACCTTGTCCACTTACTTGCTTGGTACCTCTGAAGAATCTTTCAGTGTTTGACCCCAATCTGCCCGGCCCATCGTCTCCTCTCAGCTCATCACTGATTTTAATCATGTTGTTCAACAATGCTGACTCACCTATTTCCACTTTATTGTTGCTGCTCTGCATTTCCATACTCACACTAGACTGTGACACCAAATACAAAAACTATTGTGTTAAATAATTCAACACTAACTACAGCCAAGCTCTAGAAGGCTTCAGGTTTGACAAGCTACATACATGGAGCACTATGACACCAGTCAAATGCAGAAGTCCCACTGCCTTCTAGAGCCACCTACTTTTCATCAATTCATCTGAAAGATGCCGTGCTCAGCATCATCAGTCCTAGATCACAAAGCTGTCCCCTTAATTCCTTACAATAGTTAATCTATGCAGAAAACAGACTCCTCATAAATGAGAAGCCTAGAAATTCAGTAAGATTTTCATGCAGAAAGTCACTGGAGTAGAGTATGCAGACTTCTCATTTTATCTCAGAAAAATCAGTACAAACCTTGCATGCTTCGGGGACACACCACCTACAACTTGATAGGAAGAAACTTCCACAAAGCTACAAGCTCACGACAGTCCATCAAGAAGCTTCTCTGATACTTCCAATACTGGCCAGTCTGGGAGGTAACAAATATCTAACTTGGTAGCAATTGGTAGATCTAAGGTGTCAGGGTCAAAATTTTCATCACTCCCGAATTTCTTTCTCCTCAGCTAAGCAGCACATGACTTTAAAGATGTTTTTTCCAAGTACTAGCGACTTCTAAACCCATCAATCATAACTCAAGACAAAATTACTCAGCTATGCAATACCAAGGTGTACACCACAAAGCAAAAAAATGGCAGACTCAAAACACAAACCTAGGCCCGTTGCATGCTTCAGCTGCTAAGAGACCCTAAAACTATCTTAAACTTTGCTAGTTCAAGTTCAGGCATATAATCGTGCTCTAATTGTGTCTGCTATGATCAAAGAACAAATGTGCGATTGTTACTCATTTCCTTAATGACTACTCTGCAAATGACTAGTTAACCGATGAACATATAGATAATACAACTAATGAATTTGAAGGCTGGTGTAAAGTAATGTAATACTTCCCCAATGGCATCAGAGGGCAAGTTCCGTGCTTATTTATTGTTCATAGTAAATTTTGTCTACTTCACGAGACTTTTTTTTCATTTCAAGATCCAGTATGCAATACCTGCTTTAAACACATCCAGCATTGTGTAAGAACTGTATTAACAACCGTCAAATAATATCTGGAAACATAACTGCAACCAAAGCTATTGCTTTGGTTTAGGAAAAACAATGTTAAATAGCCCACACTGGCAAATTAGTACGAATCTCACCACTCCCTGTTTGTGTATATAATTTCCAACTGCATGACAACAGAAGGAGAAATGAAGGTTCTTCCCTTCTGCTAAAGGGAATGCTACTTTATGCTCATTTCTATTATTTTAAGGTTGACTGTTGAACAGCTATACTTTACTTAGCAGCACACACAGCAAAATTTCCTGTAACTTATTTATGCAGTCCAGTGTGTTTTTCCACCAGCAATGTTAGCAATATGGAGTGCTTTACAGAGATCATTTGGTAACCCTTGTTCCCTTCCAACCCATAGGAGAAAATTGTAATCATTATTTGTAATAGTTCAAAGTAATACGGACATCGCTTTCATTTAAAGCAATGCTATTTATATGTATTCCTACCTAGAATTGCTGGGATTCAAGCATGTGACTCCCATTAACATTAATGGGAGTTATATATTTAAAATCTCTGCACATTGCGATGAGAATATACCCCATGGAATCCAATTAATTTGGGAACACTCATGTTGTACAATTTCACTGGCATATGGATTTGTCCTCAATAAAGCTTGCTAGTATCGGGTAACAAAGACAGTAACAATCTACTGTACATCTAAATAAAGGAGGACTAGACTATATGTTTTCCCAGCTCAGTGTAGGCAGCTACAAAGAAGCTTTTCAGTGTAAACAAATAAAGAATTGAGAAAATAAGGAAGAAGATGGTATTTTAAGAATGTGAATATCTGGAGAATGCTGGGGAACGAACACAGAGGAGGCTGTTCACTTATAGGTTAGATGCATTTTCAACAGGAACTGCACAAGTACAAAAAAAAGAAAAAATATGGGGGGAGGATAAAAAGAATATTCAGACTCTGGCTGTTTCCCACACGCAGAAGATAATGTGAATGGAAGTGATTTTGTTTCAGGGGTCACAGCAGAGGCTGATATTGCAACCTTTCCAGATCCTGTAAATATCATTTGATTAAAGTAACTGGCCCCGTTGTTCTTGTGATCCTAAGGAGGCTGTTTTACACGATGAGGACAACAGCAAAGTAGCCAACAGTAGGTTTTAGTGCTTCAGAGCCAAAGCACCAGAGACACTCTGCTGCTGGAAAATGTAACAGTACATTAAAGCACATGATAAGTAAGCAGGAATCAGCAAAAGTTAATAGGAAACCACAATGACAATATGTCTGTGCAGTTTGGTACAATATTTCTCTTTTTGGCTTTTTTTTTTCCCTCCTCTCTTCTAACAGGATGAGGAATTTAATAGCACACAGGAAAGCAATATCTTAGCAAAGAAAGAGAGGAACAACCAGAGATAATGAAATAATGGTACTTGCCACCAAAAAAGAGCTATTCAATTTTAAGAACATTTGTTTGTAAATGTTTGACAAGACCTCATTTACCCAGACCCCAATGGTCCTGGGGCCTTCTTTGCAAAGGTTTCCTTTCCCTAAATGAGGAAGTTGTGACCAGGATTGGCAGAAATGAATCTTTGCTTTCAAAGCCTCGATTCTAAACACACGTTAAAGGCCCGAAACTCCAGGATGTTCTGAGAAGGCGAGAGGCTCGAAGGCACCCCGGCCCCGAGACGTGCTCGGGAGCAGGCGTGTCCGCCACGCAAAACCAGCCCGCGCGGCGCCCCGTTAACCACGGGTTGGCGCAGCGCTCTGCTCTTCGTAACACCGCAGCGCTTGGTGTCACGCGTTCCCCTTCAATATATCACATAACCAAAACGCAGCCTGGTGAGGAGGAGATGAGAGCACCTGGGGTCCTGCAATACTGCGTGTGGGGCAAAGGGAGACAACGGTTACACTAAAGGAAGCGACAGTGCAGCAGCCAAACTCAGACCGAAAACTCTGAAAGCTTTCAGATACAAAGGAAACCAGCGAGTCAGCACTTGAAGAACAGCATTTGAAGGCTTTTTGAGAAGTGTTTTAAAATCCTACACCTGAGCTGTAAATCTTTTCTTTATGTTCTGGTGACCTAAAGCTCCCCTTGCTACGTGGGATGGCTGGGGAAGCCCCAGAACTTGCCCACGCAGATGCGCACAGGCCCCGCTCTGATGGCGGGATTGGTATGGCCCACTGTGATCCACGAAGACGAGACTTCTTCACGCTTCTTTTGAGGGTGACACTCTGTTCTGAGAGGCATCGCGAAGCAGCGGCTCCGCGCCGCGCTCGGCTGCTGCACGCCCTGCAAAGGAAAGGGCACCAACACCTTCCTCCCCGGCACGGGCAGCCGCAGCGGGGGACGTTTGCCCCTTCCCGCCCTTCGGCCCCAAGCCGCAGCAAGCAGGGATGCTCCCACCACAGGGATGTTTCCACAGGGTCTCACCGCTGGAGCTCATTCCTGGGTGACGAGGGTCCCTCCGGACACCAGCGCCCCCAAGGCAGCTCCCGGGCACAGCCCTAGCCTGGAAATGCCCCCAGGCAGTGCAGGGGGGCCTGGAAAGACCCTGTTTGTGCAGGACAAGCCCAAGGCTGCGCAGGGCCTTTCCCATCACCTGCACAGCAGGTGAACCCAAGTCCTTTGCTCTCCCATGAAAAACAGCGGCTTGTCCGACACGCACAAGCCTCGTTTCAGACTGCGGCCACCTCTGAGCATCCTTCACGCTTGCTCCTTAATGCTGCAGCTTTTTATTCCTGGCAGAGCAAGGGTTAAGCCCAACAAAGCACATTTGTAATTCCTCCTTTCACTTGGTATTAAACAATCATTTTACAGAGAGCAAACAGATCTTCCTTTACAAAAAGGAGAAAGATGCACGGACAAGGACCTACGCCGTTCTTGCACACCATAATTTAAACCTGATCCTTAAAAGTAATGTTAAAATGATAAACACCCTGTTTGTGATGTGTGAAGTTTTAATGATGATGTTATTGAGCAGGGAGATTAGATCCATATCAGATGTGGTTTTGAAGAAGATACCTGGACTACAGAATGACTTCCAAAGGCATTTTTCTTGCTAAGAAATAGCCAGCTCTTGTATACTTTCCCTTTCTAACTATCTTAAAAATACATCAAGTTTTTTAATTCTCCAGTTCAGATTAAAATAAACAACAGTTCTAAAACATATCTGTGTTAGGAAAAAAAGGAACTTTAGTTAATGAAGATTTTAGGCTTTGCTTGTATACCCCTCCACACTCAAGGTTATCTGTCTAGGCATGCATAGACCTAGACCCATTTCAACTTTAAGATGTGGTTAAAACTTAAAGGACTGATTGCAAAATATTGGCAAGGGCCATTTTATTTAACAAAATATCCAGTGGTTTGCCTAACATCTAATTCCAGAGTGACCTCACTGACGTTATCATTTTCCAAAAGGCAAACGGCGAGAGGTTTTTTAGGGTAAAAAAGAGCTAAGCCTCAGAACATGGACGATCCAATGCTTGTGTAGAATAAAGTCACTCCAGGCAACACATAACCTTACCTGACCTATGACTACTCACCAGAACCTTAAAGTTGTATAAGTTTTAAAAACTCTGAAGTCACTTAAAATTAGACAATCAAAAAACTAAACAGCATGAAATCTACCTTTGCAATTCACTGGATATCAAAGAAAATAATGTACAAACTGTGCTCATACCCAGTTCATTAGAGTTCAAAGCTGCATACATTTTCTGTACATCATACATCCAAATGTGTGCCTAAAGGAGTTCCAGTCTTCCAAGACCAGAGATGTATGGCAGAGATTAAGAACCTTAGCCCATAGAGAAGCCACTTCATAATTTTCTAATTCAAATTTTCACCTCCTCCAAGATATTGAGAAAAAACACACTATTGGTTTGGTGCAGTACAGAAAGATCAGCATCTTTCTTCCAAAACTTTGCCTAGTCAAGCTGAGAGAGAACCAAAAAAATCCACCTTTTTAAGGATGGTAACTTTCTAATAAATCCAACGAAGAACACTACGGACAGCACTTAAAAGCACACTGACATAATATTATCTACAGAACTATGGAAAACTCCAGGACCCTGCCAGGTTGAAGCTTAATACCAGAAATAGAATAAATGGATTCAAGAAGTCATCTCAAACACCATTGTTCAGCCTGAGTGCAGTTCAGTCTCTAATGATTAAATGTTACTTCTTCATAAGCTTTATTCTGGCCAAATCTCTCTCGCATTAATATTTTCATAAACTAGGTCCCAAAATAAACATTTTATACTTGATACAAATACCAAAGTCACTTCAGTTCACTTATTGTGGTCATGACCACTTTGGCAAGATTATGTGGAGGGAGGAGAAATTCAATAAATCAGACATTCTCATGATTTAGTGTTTTCAAAGGTCAGAAACCAGCACACATCTCCCTACTCTGAATTACACATCTGTTAATAGAGAGAGCAAAATTTTCCAAGAATCCAGCCAGAACCTGGCATCTGACAGAGGAACTTCATCAGTGTGTCCTGTCCACCACTACATCCTGAAGAAATGTAGTGTACTAACGGGCACCAAGACTAGCTCTTAAATTAAGGAACAGCTGGCATGGGAAGGATATACATGAAAAGCCTCTACTTCCTTTAAGGGTGTTGTGCTCTCATTAACTACCCTTGCAGAATGAGCACTAGAAAGTGAAAGAAATTGTGACAGAAGGGAAAGTAGAGCCTTGTGCATCAGGTCTGAGCACCTGAAAGATGGAAGCATATTTGGGATTTTTGGTTTAGGCAGTATTAAAAGGAAAAAAAAAAAAAAAAGTTGGGCAGATAAATTCACAGCCAAACTCCAAGGATGGAAAGCAAGCCTCCGAGGAGCAGAGATGTTCCTTCTACCAGAGCTTTTCTGTTAAGAACTCAAAGGATCCCTAGCAGTATCATTTCCACTAGAGCTCCCATTCCAGCTCTTCTTTTTCTGTGCTGCCAGGAACACGATGCAGTTCTGCTAGAGGCTTGTTAAAGTATGTTTAAAGCCCTGGTGTTGAAGGCAGAGTACGAATCATATTCATCTTCACACTTAGTTCTGGTGATAAGCTGAGACAAAAGCAAAGTTATTTCTGTTTTAATCTGGTTTTCCTTTTAAGTGGTAAAAATCCACAATGGTCTGCCCCAGGCAATATCAAAGCAGCTACCAGATATCTTGTTAGATATATGATAACTGTTTTAAGAGACTAAGTCTGCTCTGAGTTTCATATTCACCTGTACCACTTGCTCCTCTTTCCACCACTTCATTTTTCTCCTGATCCGCCCTGACACAGGTGACTTTACTGATGCACACAAGAGTCATTCCATGAGGCTTGCAAGGTGTCAAAAAAATGGCAAAAATGCTGAACTCTGCTCTGTGACTTGCTGTTTCCTTTCCTTAGTCTAGGGGTACCAACCCTTCCCACCATGTTACTGCCCACCCCCTGGGCAGGGGTTGTCCCTGGTGGAAAGGCCCCGCTCTGCAGCGCGTTCCCGGGCGATGTCCCGGTGAGCCGGTCGCATTGCTGCGCAGGCGGATGCTACACGCTAAGACGCTTCTGTACAGGCAAAACGCAGCCTCTGCCTTCCAAAGCTATGGGTAACAATGAGGCACTTAGTAGGGCAACCCGACACATGTAATTGATATGGCAGGAGCAGGCCAAGAGCCAGGAGTTGGCAGGGGTGCCCCAGCACATGCCCCTCCTGCATATATCATAGCATTAAAAGCATCAAATACTTCCGGTAGAAAAGCAAACAAACAAGACCAGCATAACATCAAGATATATAAAATGCCCAAAGCAACTTTAAATCATCTGAAGATATCCCCATTAAACAGAATTATTGTCCCTATTAAGAATCAAAGCTATTTAGAATCATTGGCTATTCAGCTGGCTCCCTGGGAGATCTTCTGAAAAAGCAGATTTTTCATGCACGTTTCTTGTCATTAAAGGTCCTACCTTGCAAATCCTTGCTCATAGCTACAGTCCTTACTCAGGCAAGCAGGTCTGTTGGAGGAAGAGTGCTAGCTTACTCAACTCATGTATGTCTACCTGGCTTCACTGATTTCAGCTTTGATTTGTGTGACATGAGGAAACTGAGCCAAGGGACCCTCTCTCTTCCAGCCACCTATAAGAGAACTACTATGGTCCTACCTACACATACAAGTGTACTGTCCATTCTCCAAATCAGCAGAGAATAGGTCATCTCTGGTCTAGAAGGTACATGGTGGGGTTAGTGGAATGAACATGCTGAGAAACCTTCCCGAGAAACTTCACTGCTGAGTTTAGATACCCTAACGTGTCTAAGTGGCTTCCTGACCAAAGCTGGCTCGTGCCCCAGTAGCTTGGACCTAGCATGTGACCGTGTAGAAGTGATGCATAAGTGCATCCTATACAGACAGCACAGCTGATTCTTCACATTACAATGCGTATTCTACTGGTCTCTACTCAGCTGGCCTGCTGACTGTCTGAAATTGCCTGGAGACAAAGAAATGAAGTGGGACAAATTACTTTAAGGGCGATTATATCAATAAAACATAATGCAGCTTTGCTTGCTGTCTAGAAATACTGCTAGCAGACAGAAGAACAGGCAAGAATCTCAAATTCCACAACTCAAACTAGAAATTGAGGGCCTGCTCTCTTTTAAACCAAACTTGCATTTGCCATGATTTCTGCAATTTATAATCTTGGAAATTAACCTTGACATCCATAAATTCCCATGTTCCAAGTTTCCTACTATATTTTCTCCATAGATCTTCTGCCCCACCCTTTCTGTAGGCCAGACAGGATTTCTGACGACAGTTCTGCTGATTTCGGCAGCCTGATAAAGCGCAGCACCTGCTTTCTATCCCTCCAAGGAACTCACGGGTGCGTGGCTGCCCGGGACACATTTGTGCACACAGGTCTGTTCTAACACAGCTGCACTGTCCTCCACCTTGCCCTAATGAAAAAGCATTATCAATCAAAACAAGAAATCCTGAAAAGTAGATAAAGAGGAAAGACTCCAAGTCCAGACGAGCCTACAAAGCGGTTCACTCTCCTCCCTGGTACAAGAATACAGCTACAGAATTAGTGCATATAGACCATCAGCCTTTTATGGTTACTTACACAGTGAAGTGGATCTTGTGCTTCAGTTTTGACAACACTATAAGCATAGGAAATGAAAGTTGTGTCCCAGCCAGAGCTTCTTAGATTTCTGTTGAAATTTTTGCAAGGAGCAACAGAGGGAGGGAGGCTGGGGGACTGCATATGTCAAATTCTGATGGTTGAAACAAGTTCAAATGGAGAATTATTTGATGAGTGGGAGTCACAACCGCTGCGTAGGCAGCAGCCTCCAGGAGAGCACCAGGGTGGCCAGCAAACCATCCCTGAAGGGCAGGAGGCACCTCGGTCGACTCACCTGCAACCGTGGGTCAGGCCCCCCAGTTTACCTCAACCTGCACTGTTTGCTTAGCACAGCTTCACTGGCGCACAGGGAGGAGGTCCATGGGGAACAAAGCAGGGGAACATTAAAAGTTGATGTTTGACAGCATGCGCTCAGCATTCACGCGTGTCAAGTTCTGCAGACCTGTAACCTCTCTGTGGTTAGACACCTTGTTTTGAAATCCAAGCAGATTAGCACTAAGAGCTTTTCCATCCGCTCATTCCTTCCTACTTCAGTGGTATTTAAATTGATTTTCTTATTCTAAGTCCTCAGATCTAAAAGTAAAGGCCTGAACTCATAGGATTGCTCTCTTTCATAAGTAGGACTAAAACTATTACAGATCAAGCATGGCAAAAAGTTGTCATTTCTTGCTTCTTTTTGACTTTCAGTCAAAGAATTTGATCTTTCAGAGGTTTGTTTGGGGGCATATCATATGATCTAAAATGTAATGCATCAACAGCAAAGATATAGGGAAAACATGGGATAGAGGGATGAGACAATATATTGGGTGACTACATCTCTCTGATGCTGAAGTTAATGAAAAATCAGCTGGAGTTACACTGATGTAGTACTGGGGCAAATATGAGTATAAAATAAGGCAAATGAGTAAAAAGGGAAACAGAACATTAGAAGTCTAACAACAAGAGCATGGCATATTTAACACAGGTAATACATATAGGAATAGTAGATCTTACTGATAACCACAAATTTCCTCTTCTCCCTTCTGCTCAAAAAATATCTGGAATAGCTCTACCTTCATTTGTCAATAAATCACATTAAGGTCACTCTGAGGAGCAGCAGAATAAATGTCTTTTATGCAAAATCAAACTATGTTTTGGGTATAAATGTGATACAAATGCCATCCAAAATATGCTTGAAAGAAATGAAGTGCAAGTACATCAGATTTGGCAATTTATTTACAGAGTGGAAGTCATTGAAATCTATTTCTCCCTAAACTATCACTTCCCAAGCTTTAAACATTCAATAACTTCTCAACCAGGGAATGTGCTTTTTCCCTTCCCTCTGTTTTCTCTGTGGTTTGCCTTATGCACCAAATATATTATTGCAACACATGAGTTACTTCAGTCCACAGCTCTGAAACCTTCACACAAGCCTCCAAGAACCTCACAGATAAATCACTGATCAGAATAAACTGATTGTCTGTTCTGAAATCTGCTCTGGAGGATTAGAAAAAGTACAAAAGATAAGCTTAGAAAAACAAGCCTAATCTGTTCTTTCTCAGGAGGCCAAGGGTTTCTGCCCTCAGTCTATACATTGTGGATTTTTCTCCAAGTCTTCTGTTCAAATGGCAAAAGCTGCAGTTCTTCCAAGCTGTGACACAACCACCCCCAAGTCAGAATACATTGGTAAGATTACAAGCTTGCTTTTCATGAAGTTTAGATAGACTTTGTATATCTTTCCACAAACCAGTATTTAAGGAGCTGCTTTTGTAACCTATTGAAGCAAGATATCTGCACTGCTTTGCACTTTTGTTTTTAGTAGAGTCATATTTAGCCTGGTACAGTCAACGTATAGAACAGAACATCCTGGAACAGACAAGCCATGAATAATTCCAGATCTTCAACTACCATAAGCACCTTCTTTCATCATCCTCATGCTGAACACCCTCTTTTTTAAAATTAGTCAATGGGCGCCAGATTGAGGTTATGGACTTATTTTTATGTCCGTGACATGCTCACTATATAATTATACCAAGTTGTGCACTATCAGATAATTATTTTTGGTCCTTAAAAGAGGTATTTATTTAAAATTATTTTAGCACCCACAGAAATAAACATAGCATTTTCCTTAGAAAAGCCATCAAACTAAGTGATAAAGCAACTCCATTCTGGTAATAAAAGACTATGGCACTGAAGTGGTTACAAACCATTTTGTTCAACCAGACTATTTACAAGTAGCAACAGGGTATCTGTTTCCTGTCATCTCCATCATATATCTTGAGGCAGAGAGATTGGAGCCCAATTACAGCCTGATATCTAATCAATACACACCTTATTCCTAGAGCAGGAAGTAAAGGAGTAGGCCCTTGGGAGCCAGAGTTCAAATTACTCCACTGTCGATTCGAGATAGCAGCTAATGATAGGATATATTTCGGAAAAGGGGGGAAGGTGGGAAGGGCAGCACAGTTTAATGGGATTGTTAATGCAAAGAACACATAGGTATATTAACTTAGACATCTACTTTTGAATTCCAAAGGTGCCTGCTGTGTTTTAGAAAAAGAGAGACTCAATTTTCTACTCTCTCCTACAACTTTTTGGACATAACTTTTTAAAATAAAGGATTTGTGTGGCAAACCCAGCCCAAACCTCTAAATGAGATTTGAAAACCTTTAGTTAGATTCCTCCCATCTTTAGAGTTTTTTTTTTTTTTTTTTGTCATCTTTTACTCACAAAAATGACTTCGTTTCCTATGGATACAGATTTTATACAGCTCCAGGGAGTCTTGGCCAAACCAGTTAACATTTCTCTCTCCCCAGCTGACTAGTTAAAACTTACTCTGTTTTGTACACGAACCCACCAAGCCAAGTTCTACACTTAAATGAAGGCAATCATCTGTTGATTCTTGCTCAGTAACTAGTTACTTGGGTAGATATTAAACAGATAAATCTTGGGACTTCTTGTCCATGTCTACTTCTAGTTTTGTCAATTAGCCAGATAAACAACCTCTCCTACTCGCTAATTCAGTTATATTCCTAGTATATATATTCCTAGTATATATAGTAATTGTTCAAAAAGCTGCCTTATGCAGCTTTTCTTTATGAAAAGGGTTTTTTTCTATCTTCCAAGAATTACTCTATCTCAGAAATGTAAAATATGAAGAGCAAATAGCCTGAACAATCAAAGCTAGTCACACGCTACACTCAGGATCCAAGAAAGAATGAAGCACAGGGGCACAGTAAATCTTGTTAGCATTTAGTTTTCGGAATGGTCTGGAAGGCTGCCTGCTCACATGGATTCCTTCTAGGTTTTATACAGGTTCGATTAGCCAAGAAATCGTTGTCAAGTGAACCAGACCACAGAACTACAGAATTCACAGTAAACAGAGGCAGGTAACAACCACCTTATCTATGGTTTCTAGCTCGAAGCACTGCAGTCAGCCCTAAGACACCGAGGTTCAGGTCCCAGGGTGCCAATCACCTCTGCACAGTCACAGTAGGAAAATGCCCCAAGGACCAGACTGACAAAGAACTTTAGGTGTCCAAAGAGTAAAACAAAACAAAAAACACCAAACCTCATTTACTGAGACTATCAAAAGCATTTAAACTGGTACTTAACTCCCACTGCATCCCAGCAGGAGTTAAGCCACAGACTTCCTCTGCAGATCCCACTACTTATCCAGCTGCATCTTCAGGTTCCTAAGCAACTTTCTAAATATCAAAATCTGGTCTTGGATGGCAATATGCTTCAGTTCCCCATCTGTCATATCTGAGTAGTACTTCCTCTCTCCTGTCTTAACTCTTTGCCCATCTTACTAATATAAATTCCTCCAGCCACTGACCACTGCAACGTATTTGTACAATGCTTAGCACAACTTCAGCCTGGAATTTCTTAGTCTGACTCAATACTGCTATTGCTAACACAGAGTTTCACACAGATGGGGCCCCAAGATTGAGTGATACCTCTAAGTGCTGCTGTACTACAAATAAATAATTATATGATATACATAAATCTTGCATTTTTAATGCTTTAGTCCCATGAGACAGAAAAAAAGATTTTAAATGAGACAAGAACTTTCTAATTATACTGCATGTTGATGATCTTGGAATAGGCACAAAAACCATTAGACTTTTACTTTTTTTTTTCTGCCTCTTAAATAGGAAAAATCTTTTCATCAAACATAGATTGAAGCCAGCGATAATGTAACTCTGGCTTACTAAGTAATAACAGTGCTGGTTTTCTAAATAGCCTACTTCAAATAATGACTTATATTATCCTAAATTCAAAAGCAAACAACTGGGGAGAAGGAAATCGCTAAATGAAGAGCAATATTAAATTCCAGGGGGTGAATGTCTTCTGCTAAAAGGTGTGGTCTTAATGGAATTTGACCTATATCCATAATCCTGCTGTCAGAGTGCAGAGACTCTCACAGCACAGAGATGTTAGATGAGGGAGTTGCCTTGAGGAAGAAGACTTGGGGGGAAGAGCATTGGCCATGGCTCTACTGCCTCTCCTCCCTGCCTGGCTGCTACAGCCTCTGCCATTTCGGGGGAGTTTTTGCAGCTGCTTTGTGTAGCTACATGACAGCTATTGCCCACCATGCGCTTGGCCTGCTCAGCAGCAAAGCCAGTTCCTCCAACACCTTTCCAGCAACAACCCCTTGGACACAAGCAACCATCTCAAGCCTGGTCGTGTCTCCAGCTGTCGAAGACCTGGAAGCCTGGAAATAGGTGGTGGCTACCTACTAGGTCTAGAGTCCTTGGGAGAAAACACATGGTTGGGTGAGGGAGCTGCCCTTATCCCAGCTGAACTGTTGGATGAACTTCCAAAAATATCCTTGAATTGGCATTCTGGATACAGCTGTGTTTATGAAAGGCAATATCATGTATGTAAATAAATTCAGATGCTGCTTGAGTTATTTTAAAACAATTGCTAGAACACTAATCATTTTATAGGCACAGCCTCATCCCAAAGAAGTGACAACTTTGTGTGTATACACACATACAAAAAGCTAAACATACTTCTATCTCCATAGATGCATTTAGCAGCATGGAGACTTACAGCTTCATGCAAAGCTACCTTAATTTTCTGCACACTCGCTTTGCTTGCTGATGTAAGCTTTAAATACAGTAACCTAAAAATCACTTCGCCAGAGCTCTAGAGGCCTCACTATCCACAGGCTTTAGATGCACCTCATCACACACACAACACCCCTCGGGAGAGAGGCCCAGCTCCTCCTCCTGGCCCCAGCACGGATGAACAATCCCAAGAGCCCTTTTCCCAGTTTTGCCAACCCAGGGCCACACGGAGCTGATGCTGCACCAGGGTGGGACAACATGAAACCGGGGAGGCCGCCCAAAGGCGAGGGCAATATTCCCACTGACCGCAGCAGAGCCAGGGCGTCCAGGATCCAGCATCACCTACACACCCATTTCCCTAACGCATACCCCCAAAAAAGTTCTTACCTTATTGCCAGTGCTCCCATAGTCACCCCATGATATCCAACTACTATTTGATAATATTCCAGAAAGCAAAAGCCCCCCATGGATACTGGATCTGGCTACCATGGTGAACAGAAGAATATCCATCTGCTTCTTTACAACACAGGATGCAATGACCGAGTTCTGCAGATCAGATGCTTGTTTTATTAAAACATTGCATATTCTTCCATTTTTTTGATTGGAGAACAATCCAGGACTGAGCACGTATAATCTATCACATTCTGTTGTGTCTTATTTTTTCTTCAGCGCTAATCCATAGATATGACACATCTGAAAATATTAAAATTTCCATTAATGTTAAGGTCTGGTTTTATTTACTTATTTTTGGAACATGGTGCTGCACAGCAAGGTGAACTGATTACATGATGAACTGGTTACACTGTGAGAGCTATAGAGTAAGGCCACATTACAGGCTACCTTAGCAATAGATGGAAAGTGAGCTTAAACCTGCCAGGTGCAGAAACTCAGGTCCACCTTGAATCCGAGGGATCAGCAACACACCATCCCCTTAGACACAAGTCCATATCCAGTGGCTAACCGCTGTCATTGAGATAAACCTCATCCTGATCTCCAGGGTCCACAGCACGAACTTCATTTCAAGTTTTTTATAGCGTAAAAGTTACCATACAGAGGACCATAAAACCACAGGATTACAACACATCCAGGGCTATCACAAACTTCCCTTGCAAACACTAAGGAATTGTTTTCTTTCTTCAATGCTGCTGTTCCAAAGCAAACCTGGCCAGCGCGCCGCTGCCGCAGCGCCCGCGCGGACGGGCTGAGCCCCCGCACTGCGCCCAGCACGACTCACAGCCACTTCTGTCACCCTGCACCACAGGCCTACCGCGTGCGCTAGCTCAGCCCATAAAAATACACTCGAAAACCCCACCATCTAAGTACAAGAGAGACAGAAAGAAACGAGCACGGTGATTTCCGAGAGCAACTAATGTCTTGAAGCTAATTCCACAGATTGATGGTGTAATTGCCAAAATGGCTACGGTTGGGCATGGGGTAAGGACTTCGATTTCTCGGCAGCGAACACTGTCTTGCTAACATGAAAGAGGCATTTTTTAATTGATGTTTCCAACCATGAACTTGACTTACTTGTGAAACAAACAACAAGCTGCCATTTACTCAATAAACTTACACATACAAAGGGGCAACAAGGCCCAGCTACAGAGACCTGGGAATTCGAGAGTAAGGAATACCCTGCATGAGTACAGCAGGAAAGGAGTTGCCTGAGCAGAGCAGGCCCGAGTTCAGCAGCCACACTTCCCTATCCTCTCTCCAGCAGCAGCTCCAGATGTGCCAGAAAAACATTCAAAAAGCTCGTAAGGCAGTTTTAATTAACTCCTTAAGTAACTATTTCTTTAAATAAGACCCTATCCTAGACAGGAGCTCCATTCTTGACTGTCTTCTCACAGTAATTTAAATGAGAAGTTAATTTAAACCAGCAAAATTACTGCAAGGGCCAGGAGGAAACCTTTCCCAGGTTTGCTCTGGCAGCAGCATCAGCGTGGCTGCGCACATGAACGGCAGGTTCACTGTCTTGCCCCAGGAAGGGCAACTTCCAGCTTCCTAACAGCATTTAGTCACCTCTCACTCCAGCAGGATTTTCTCTTCCACTCACACACACTCTTTCCATGCGGCTGCAGATGGATCTGATCAGTATTTCCGCGCCGTTCTGCTGCAAACACAAGTTTGTGCAGGGACCCGAAAGGAGACGGCGTCACCGAGGTGCTGCAGCCTTCCCTCCGTGGGACAGGGTGCGCAGGCACCATCGCTGCGGAGCCCACGGGCCCAGCGAGGTAGATCCCAAGGGAGAGGGAAACTGTGCCACAACCGGTCATGTTAAAGGAACTGGGATGTATTAAAGGCGTATTAGCACATATTCACAGCACAAGAAATGCTCAGCTGCACACTGGGAACTGAACCAGGAGCACTGTCTCTTGTGACAGCACTGGAGTAACCAAGAGAACGAATCAGAGGAGAAAATGCAAAAAAAGTTTTTTCAATTTTGCATTTTTGTGTTGACCTAGTCTTTTAGACTTGAGGGAATTAGACTTACATAGCCCTGAAAAATGACACTTGCAATTTAAATATCAATTGACCCTTAATTATTCTAATATAAATGGCTTTTATTTCTGCTAGAGAAAATTCTGCTGTTTGTTTAGACTGACCAGAGATTGATGCAAAATGTGCCTGAGAAAAATATACAGGCAATGAATTGTTTTCTGAAAAACTAAGCCAGGTTTATATAGTATAAACCAACCATACAACTATACACCAACTATATTTGTTTTCACATAATTCTGATCCTACTAATTAAAACAAATGCACATCTTTGAAATGCATGCACAATTATATTCAACATCTCAAATAAAACATCTTCCACCAGCTCTTGTGCTGATCACTATCTTTTAGATTTACAGCAACACTTATCTGAGGAGGTCAAAGTGCTCAGTAACATAAAAAATTAAAACTCACCAACATCCCAGATGAATAGTAAGCATGATGGTAATCTATCCTACAGTTCTAAATATGGTTTTACAGTAGTCAGAGAAGTCGTATACTTAGCACAAAATAACCGCCTGCACCCTAGCTCTGTCCCCTCTCACCTCTTCCGCAAGAGCTCCAGCGGGGTTAGCAGCAGTGGTTAAGGATGCCGGCACCTTTCCCACCCTTCTTTCCAAAGACTGATGCTGGAGCAGAGGCAGAAGGGAGGGTACGGACACACTGCAGCCACCCTGATGCCAGGGGCAGGGCAGGGGCTCCCCAGCCCACGAGTGCCACAATTCCCATCACCTTCCCATGGGAAGGCCGACACTGATGGAATGCTCTCCTCTAGCTTTGGCAAGCACAGATCCTTTCTCCACATCTAGAGCCCTTTCTTTCACCTTGCTTTTCACTAGTTGCCCTAGTCCTTCCCACCTGATCTAGAATCAAACATATCTGTGAACCCAGCAATTCAACAGTAGGGAGGTGGCAGGGCTAAAGATGCAGATCCAACACAGTGATTGCCCAAATTCTATTAAGTAACCCCTAGCAACATTTATTTTTCAGACAGGTGTTTCTGCAGAAAGTTAAGACTCAACAGCCACTTCAGGGGGCTGAAGTTTTAGTCTCTTACTTGAGATTCTGTTGCATACGCTCTTCCTTTTAAATATTAACATTAAACATTAAAGATTAAGTCAACTCCAATGGTAGCAGACTATAACTTCTTAAAATTCTGCAACAGCCAGAGCTGGAACAAACTGAAGCTGCCGCTCCCAGCAGCTAGAGCAGCAGGTCCCAGTGCTCCTGGGCAGCACAGCAAGGGCAGCAGGAACCGACCCGGACCCGCTGCCGGCTCCGCTGCCTGCGGCCGCTGCAGCAGCAGAGGGCAAAAGCACCTCCACAGCTTGCACGCTCCTGCAGGTCTGTCACAGCAAGAGGTGTCACTATTTGTGCTACCCGAGAAATCATCTTCCCTTTTCAAAGGCTGGACTTTATTTGGCTGAATAAGGAAGGTCTGGGGTGGTTCGTGGGCGTTAAGGAGCTCATTTCATGTCGTCTTTTTCACTAGAGACAGACCTGAAATACTACATCTGTACTGAGGTGTAAGGAGTTCCTCAGCTCTCACCAAGCTATTGTCCACTAGGAGCCTGCAGGCAGCCAAGCCTGACATCAGCCCATGGTTTGGGTTTTTATTTCAACAAACCATGAATTGTAATACTTGGATCAGTTTAAGTGAGTTTGCTCAAGCAATTAACTTAGGAGACTAAGGCAATAACATCAGTAGTAAAATTCAAAGGTATTTGTTAAAGCACATACTATATTGAACTCAACGTGGGCATAAGCCCCCAAATTGTCATCTAAATACCTTCATGCTTGGGAAAACCTCAAGGTATAGATCCAAACCTTGCCAATATCCTCTCCCTCCTACCATGCGCAGCCTCACGTGACTCCTTACACGAGGAGACTTGGTAGGTCCAAACCCCAGGACAAATTTCTACTTTTGAAACTTCCAGCTCTCCCCACAGAGAATAATTCCCAAAATCCAGATCAGATTTGTGGCCTGGACCCTTCTCTAGATCATGTATCCTTCCCTTGTGCTGTGCTTTATCTTTGATTCACTACTCTGTTAAACCTCGAGAGATCTATTTGACAATAGCACATTTTATGATGCCAGTTCCACTGCAGAGAAATCTGAGATACAGTGAAACTGAGTGAGATGTCCAAGACTGTACACGATGCTTATAACAGAGTGCGGAGGAGGCTGGGTCTCAGATTCCTCTCCTCCTTCCCAGCAGGACTATTTTCCCTTGTTTCATCTCTTTTGCATGCTTAAAAATATATGCAGCATACTGAGAGAGTCAGCAAGGACTGGTACATTTACCCATTTAAGAACAGCATGGGGTGCTTCTAGAAGATGCCTTACTTGGAGCCATCTACCATGACACCTAAAGACACTGCCTGACACTTAAGTGCCTAATATCTAGTTGTCTGCTTGATAACTGTTACAGTCTCATTTAGAAGAAAAACTAGGGAAGGAAAGGCACTACATATGCTGGAAGAAGCAAACAGAAGATCTCAGACTACACACACGGAGCCCTTCAGCATCATCAGCACTTACAGCAATCCCAAAAGTTTGTTCAATTTTGGTCTGAAAAGCTACTATCCTTTTAAAGTTACAGCTCTTCTGTTATCCTTCCTGTTTTGATGAGTATGTCTAGGCTGCATCCCTGAGCCAACGGGCTCGTGTTCAAGAGGACACCGATCCTCATGAGGCATCTCCTGGGGCAGATGACTCCAGGTCACACTGGCTGAGCGCACGTTCTGGAGTGCAGCTGGGCCCGTGGTTTTACCCAGCAGCAACTGTGACTCTCCTCCACGAGGAGATCAGTGGAGGCTGGACCAGGCCTGATGTCCGACATGAAGGCTGCAGAGAAGTCCCTGTCCTACCCATGCCCACGGCAGTGCTCAGTAAATAACCTGAACTGGTACAAAAGAGGAGCAATAGATGGGAAAGCATTTGCTGGGAAACAGCTGCAACACTGATACTCTTTCATGGCAATCTCATGTATTTTACTTCAGCAACTAAAGCCCTTCCAATTTTCCTAAAAACTAGGCATCAGAGACAAGCAATAATACCTAGCAAGGAAACATTATCAATTTGATTTCATTTTCAGACAGTTATTTCATTCTCTGGTATCAGGTTTTATTCTCCTTGTGGAGTATCCATTATATATGTTTAAAAAAATCATTACAAAATTACCCACAGGCTAGGGGAAAATAAGTTAATAGGCTACTTAACTGAGATCTTTTAAAGATTCTTATCAGCTGCACCCAAATGAAATGAGCAGGAATGTGAAATCTGCCACTTCACCAACCACCAGGTCATTTGCTCTCCCAGCCTGCTGACTGCACAAGCAAATTTTTAATCATTTTAACTGAAAAAACAAACAGCACATATCAGATTAGTTACAGAACTACTGTACCCAAAGCAAGTGCCAGCTTCACAAATCAGAAAGATTAGTCTTTCCTTGCTGCTGCTGGAGTCATAAACCTGCAGTGCAAAGAGCTCAAACCCTTCTAGGTTTGCATGGAAGTTGGAACCTGAGAACTTCTGAAGATCCAGGCCTTGTTCTTACCTTCTCTTTTATGTACACAATGGATGGAAAGAGTAAGGTCACTAGCTTATCTGCCCCTTCCGCACACCACAGGAACAGCAAGAGCCTTCCTTGTAATTGTACTTTAGAGAATCATTTTGGAAGATCCTCTTCCCTCCTCAGAGAGGCATCAGACATTTTACAAGAACACAAAATCTTTCCCAGTTTGATTTCTAGTTTAACAGTTAATTTCTATCTGTTCTTCCTCTACAATTTCACTAATACCCCTTCTTATGTCCACACATTTGTCCATAACAATCACCCCAATCGACCTAACACAACCTGCAGCCCGAGACCAGCACCGTTCCCATCCCTCGCTGCAGCTCTCCTGCCCACAACGCTCACATTCCTGCCGCCACCACCACCCTTTCCCATGGAGCACCTCGGAAATAGGAGCCCCGTGAACCAGCCTTGAGACAAGCAGAGGCTGGAGAGAAACCCCCACCAGGAGCATTTGTTTTGCTTTGTGCTGTATATAATGATAAATTCCATGCAGGTGTCACTTTTTTTTTTAAGCAGGAGGTGAGGATTGATGGGGAGCAGGAGCACGATCCATCATCCAAGGCAGGTGGCACAGTATTGGAATTTCAGAAATCTGTTCCCAATCACATCCACTGCTGGATGACTCAGTAACGACCCTATTTGTGATGCCTTACTGAAAATCAATGTGCCGCATTCAAGGTCAATGTACTGTTAGAAAACTCTTTAAGCACTGATGGATGGATTGTGTTCATTCAGAATAAATGTGAGAAGCAACTGACAGCTGAGCATCCCAATATTTGTGCCAACTTTAAGAAAACAGCTTCCTTTGAGAGAAACACCATTCCCCCAGGGATTACACCACTCTATTTCCTTTGTTCTTTCTCTTTTGAGTATTTAGGTAATTGTTTAATGTATCCATCTTCATGCAATTAGGAGACTTCAAAGTTTGAAGGCAACTACTGATGAACAATGATCTTTATGGACTTCCCAATATGAATAATGTTAATCATTATGAAAGACTATCAAAGTTTATAAGGATTAAACAAACATGGGGAAAAAACATGAGAAAAACCAAACCTGCATGCAGTACAGAAGAAAATGCTCTCTACAAGGAGGCCAGCAAGGAACCACACACTCTAAAGACAAAACCCCAGGTCAAAACACTCTTGACTTTTTTTCCCTGTTATTCTAGTAGTGAACAAGATACTTAGTGCCTTTACATAGCTTTACATATATTTTTTCCAACTCTAAGTGGTTTTGCATATCTTTAAATGTTTTATATTAGCTAGGAACTTGGTGTGCATGGTAAAACAGATTTTAGGTTATAAGATCCACTTTTTTATATAAATAAAGCTTCTTCACTTTTTCCTTCAGCAATGGGATAGGATATCTTATTCAATTAAGCTGCTGAATATGAATTAATGACACTTTAGGCATTCTTTTCAGTGGGTTCAGAAATTATGCTCCTTTTTTGTCCTTAGAAATAAAGAAACCAGCTTTTAGTTGATAGGGGAAAAGTAATCACCAGCTTCCAAAAGGAAAGGAGGATTGATAGCTCAAACAAACAGGAAGGGGGAAAAGTGTAATTTACCATGTGGTTCACCAGCCGCTAAATCTGTTCACTTGACACAATAAATGATGTCAGGCTTCCTCACCCACTGTGTCAACAAAATGGGTGTTGTCAAAAACATTAAGACATCTTATTGACAAACTCTCAAGTCATTATAGTCTTTGAAGTGGTTTTGTCTTCTGCCTAAAATTATTGCACCGACAGCATTGATTCATCTGATACATTGATACTGCAGCAATGAGCTCCGGGGAAGATGCCGAATACAGCTAATGCCATTATCCAGACAAAGTTATTTTTAAACTATTTCGGGAGTATTCTGAGGGGTGACAGATTAGCAGCGATGAGCAGTTCACATACAATATTGGAGCAGTTACAATTCCTCAACAAAACAGTATTTTTGCTACATAAGGTAAGTACACAGAGCAGTGTGAAAAAGAGGCTGTTTTGCATCAGGAGTTACCAACTTGGGGTTAATTGCAAGTACATTGTCTTAAAATGGTTGCTGCAAATCAGAGCAGCCAAAATATATTGCTTATTCATATGCTTTAGGGAGTACAAAGCTCACGAAGATCCTCCCCTTACTCAAATAGCTGCACTAAGCTCTCTCAGACAGATACTATGAGGAAAACCTGGATGATTTTGCTAAATAGCTATATTTGAAGAGGATTTTGGTCAAAAATACATGAAAGAAATTAACCATTGCAATTTAAGAAGCAGAAATGAACAATGTTCAGCTGGGATGTCAAGATGGAGTCAGCGTGGCAGGCAGGGTCTCTTTTCTAGCCCAAAGCTGTTGGGAAAGGTGAGGGCGAGCCAGGCTGTAAGCACAGCTCTGCCCATCAGTATCTGCAGTGTGGGCAAACAGGAGACAGGCACCCAAGATGGGAAGCATCCAGTTCTCACTACACAATCACAAAGCCCAAGGTCAATCAGCAATAACTATGGAAGCATAAAGCCTAAACAAGAGGAAAAACCAGTTTTTCCATGGGACTGAATGGCTATTGCCCCTTGAACAAAAATCCCATTTCTTTTATCCTCCCTTTTTGCAGCTCTGCTGCATGGAGCAGGACAGCAGATTCCAGCCCCGTTTCTCCCCGGTTGGCCTTTAGGGAAGCAGGAAGGTGTGGTAGGCATGGCCAGAGCAGGCCGTGCTCCTGCTTCCACATTATTATTTATGCTTTTCTGGTCCTTGTTGGGTTTGGCAAAGCCTAGAACTACACGCACGCAGCAGGGACTAACAACCAGGTCTCTTAATCCCATCCTGAGCGCGCAGGCAGCTGAGAATCATGTGCCATGCAGAATTTGGCTTGCTGTCCTTAATGTAAAGCAGAGATCCAACGATAGAAGCAGGCTGAGTGTGCCAGTTCTGTCCACCGTGGACTTGTGATTAAGTTTTGCCATTAAAATACAGTATATAAAACACTAATTCAAGCCAAAATTATAGACTCGGATAATATATAGAATTACTGCGCCAACAATCCACAATAAAAAAATACACAGTACAAATCAGTGAAAGAATCTGATGTCAAAGATATGGATAATGGAAGTAAATTGTATAAACGTAACTAACAAAAGCTTGGAATGGAAAGTTCCAGCATGCACTGGCTGAGTCTAGATCCACTCAGAACCAAAGGAGTCTCCTAAAATTAAGCTGGGACAGCAACGACCAGCATCTTACATTTTGTTTAAATTGCATCTTTTATAGACAAAGTCATCTAGGAGTCTCCACTAAGTTTTAATTAAACTAAACACCATATTTTATTAGTTCCAACTTTAGCACATTCAGATGAGAAATAAAGACACAGTAAAACCCGCATGTCTTTGACATGAGGAAACCATTCCTGCATGAACGTTCCCATCCAGCACCCCCCGCTGCCCTAACTTCCCAGATAGCAGCTACTGCTCTGCTGAGCTTGTCCCGTAGCCTGGAAGTCTCACAAGGGTTTTTGCGCTCTCTTCACAGTTCGCACAGTTTCCCCTATGTATTGTTTTCCTTTGCTCAAAAATCTCTGAGCTTGGGTGGCCTCCATAGTTAAGGATTTTCAGGTTTTGTTGCTAAGATTATGAGGGGGAGGAGAAAAAAAGACTTTTCTTGCATGAAACCTTTCTGTTTAAAAATACCACTGAGAACACCAAGAGAACTGGCTAAGACAATGTCTGCCTTCTCCCCCCTGCTCTCCTGACTCACTGTTACAGATAATAGTGGAAGTTCCCATAAAAACCAGGAGAATTTGGCACTTCCACCTGAACTCACCACATAGCTCATCCATGTCTGCATGGAGAGAAAGTAATATATGCCTGCTATGCGCATAAATACTTTGTTGTGATGGGTCCATCTACAAGCAATGCAACACAAGTATTACTAACACAAGGCCATGAAGGTAAAAACCTCAACTTATCCAGGTTTTGATTCAGGCTTGGGTTTCTGGAATGAAACCCCTTCTGATTAGTTTTCGTAGAATAGACAGCCACAAGCCACTGAAAGAATGAAGATACTTGCTGCTAGCAGGAATAATGGGGTTCCTAGCCTAGTTTTTAAGGTTATAATTATTTTTTCTCATCATGGAGTAAAAGCTCCTGTTGGGATAAATCCTTGTATTCTTGCTCCCATGGAGGAGCTGCCAGAAGTGATGCAGACCACAAACCCTGTCTCCAGCAACCTCCTGCCTGCAATGGGCAGCTTTCAAATGGGAGCTCCAGCGGAAGCGATGCACAGGGAACAAGAGATAGAAGCATTTTCATAACAAGTGAGCCATCACCTTGTCCAAAAAGTCACTTAATTACACTAGAAGTGAAACATCTGTTTTAGATTCTCTTAAACTATGGTAGAAAGCACACTCCTTGGGGAAGAAATATTAGCATTTTGGAAGACTATGATGGTAGAAACCAATATCTATATTTTTCATCATTTCTTGTGTCTTCATGCAATTGCACTGATGCACAAAGAAGAAATATTGAGGAGAGGAGTCCTCTTGCTTTCACGCTGACTTTAAAGGCTCAGCTAGGAGCTAAGGAGTCCTCCTGCATAGGCCTTTCTTTCTCCTTAGGAGAAAGGACTAATTTTCTAGTAGATATATGGAGCTGACTATAGACCTTAGTAAATGCAGAGAGGTCTTCCCCAAAGGGTTTGACCCAGTACATATCAAACGCCACACAGAAAAGCAGTATTCTTCACTCAAACTTGATCTAAACACATTCCCAGCTCTGCTCACATGCTGTTAGCCATGCCCACCCTTTCCCATTTTTCCCCAATGGCAACTAAGGAAAGAGGAAACCATCCCAAAGCACTGCCTGCTCTATCCCAGCACATACAGTGGGCACTCCCCAGCCAGGAGATATCCAAGTCTCTCCCTGGTATTTCTTAACAGTATCTGTAGCTAAGTCACATTATAAGCACTTCAAAACATTTAGAGCCTAAGAAAAACCTTTTATGTGAGCATTTTAAAGCTCAAAGCTCTAATCTAAGACTTGGTATATTTATCCAAGTCCTTAATTATTAATGTTACTCTATTGATTTGATACCTAAAACTCTAACAACAAAACCTGTGCAAACTAATTATGCCTGGCTTCTGATTTTACAGGGCTTCTTTGTTCCTCTAAGTCTTATTTTTCTTAATCAGTAAGGCCTGATTCATAAAACAATGTGGAGATGTCAGTATAGAGAAAAGGCATATTAATTATCACAAACTGAGCAACAGATACACAAGCTGGTGAATCATTTTATTCACAAGAGGAAGCCCAGTGATACCTAAGTCAGTTTTTGCTTATTATCCTGATGCAGACAGCACAATCAAGCCTAACAGTATAATTAATTAGGAGTTATTAAAAAGACTTGGGTATTTATGGGCAAGTCTTTACAACATTATAGATACTAAAGTAATTTAATATCACCAAATTTGTAATGAAAAGTTTTAAAAGCACACAGTGTAGAAGGTTTGCAATTCTCATTTGTGCTCAGTTAACTTTCTCCTAAAGCTCTTGTAGACACGTCACAGCCCAGAGGGGCACAAACATTTGCCAGCAACATATTCTAAGTGATGCCTTCATAATTTTGCCAATACTTTGTGAAGAGGCCATCCTAAATTGCTTCCTAAGATACATTACTGCTGAAAATTTATTCCTAGGACTGAGATGTTACGATATAGAAGATACATAAAACTTTACTAAGAAGCAAAAATTCAGGACAATATGGCTCTACTTGAAGAGTTACTTGGATTTATTGACCCTTTGCAGATTTTGCACTCTTTAAGGAGATAGTTTCTCATGAAAGAGAATATACAGCATCATTTTTCAGTGTGCCTTGTAGGCCTGGGAATTCGGCTGCCCAAATCTACACCGTGGTTTGAGGAAAGGCCTCTTTGCACAGGACCCAGATTCCCTTCAAGGCCCACTGCGATGACAACCACTGCCTTCAGCCAGCACGCTGCCTCGGGGCACTTCTGAAGCCCCCGGCCGCAGAGAGCACCTGGCTCAGCCGGGGCTCAAAGGTATTTCACCTTTTATAACTTTCATAGAAGGCCGCTCTTTCCTCTTTCCCAATTGCATCCCAGACTTTTCTGGTGTGATTCTTGAAACGGTGGTGCACTCTTGGTGCTCTTGTATTCTCTTGGTAAAAAGTGAAATATTGTGTCCTGAGCAGCCTAGACTTGAGTTGCTACCCTCCTGGGAAGCTTTTGCTGCCATTTTACCTAAATGCAAGTGACTTTTTAGAAATAACAGTAGAGAATGAGACCATTCCTGTCTTTCACTGCTGCAACCACTACAGTTTCAAGAGGTACCACAAGGAGGGATCTGTGATACCATCCCCACCACCTTTTCTAAGTGGAGAGAGGACAGGAAATGGATCAATTCTTCATTCCCTGTCCAACACTATTTTTCAAATAGCAAGTATTTTAATACAGCCACTCTAATTTAGAGAGAGTGGAATTTGCATGCAATATTTTAGAGGGCAAAAGCGGCTCAGGGAGACCATTTCCACCTGACAACAGTTTGAGTCAGGTTCCTGAGCCGTACTTCAGAAACTTGTACCAATTACAAAACTAAAGCAAAATGACAAATGTGGTCTCAATCTACTTTTATCTCCATATTTGAATGTCTATTTTGACTGTTTTAATGTTGTCATTATCACTGCATAGAGAAGGAGTTATCTTATTTCAAGCCCTGTGATCTACCTAGTTCTTGGTCAAAATACCCTGTATTCAGCTTAGATTCTCCTATTTCTTACAAGCCATTTCAACCATAAAAAAGTTAGAAATGTCAATCAGAAGGCAGCAAGTTAAGGAAGACACACTGCTTAAGTTTGAGGTAAAATGAAAGTAGACCAGCATAAATTCTTGAGTGAGATTACTCCAAGGTATCAAACACAATGGTGTTTGGCCCAAATCTCTTCATTACGAGCAAGCTCCATTAGTTCTATTCAATAGCAACAGACATCACATAGGTAATTCACAGTTTTTACAGCCATCATAATTTGCAGTACACAACTAACTACATGGCCATTCTTTCAAAACATCAAGATAAATCACGAGAAAAATCAAAGGCATATTTAATGTTTGATGACAAATAGCTAGTAACAAACATTTATGGCAATAATTTGTTGTTAAAAATGGCAATCATCAGAAAACACCTAACAAAGGTGATTTGGGCCGGGCCACTTATTTTAGAATTCCTTTCTAGTGCTTCTCAAAGTGCATGGACCACCAAGTTTTGCTTAATCCTTTCTGATTTCTGAACAGAATAATTATGGCAAAGGGTAGTAAATGAATCACATGCCCATATAGCAGTACCGCAGCCTTTGTGGCATTTAGATGAATGCTCTGTCAGAGGGATTAATGCAGTATAAAACTGCATTTGCTTTTGAAGCCTGTTATTTTAATCTCGTGGGCTGCCTCTCATGAAGGTAGAGAAATACAGTAAGGTTACTGTTGATCCCAAGCAGACAGAGAGGATGCCATGAGACATCCAAGTCCTTCAGTCCTACAGGGAACACTTGGCAGCTTCTGAAAGCCCTGTTTTGTGCATTAGCAGAACGAGAGAGAATGTGGCTGTTAGGGAAAAGCTGGCAGGTGAAGTAACAGCAGCAGACACCCTTGTGCCAACGAGTTACTTAGTGCTGAGTGCTGGGCAACGCACACCTATGAATTCATGGGGTCCTAGAACTGCAGAGACAGCAAGTCACCAAATGGTCAGCCCCAGGGAAGCAGAGACCTGGCAAGGACTCAGTGCTAGATGGAATCAGGTACCAGGAGCCTATGGAAAACAGGAGAATACGATACAGGCTACAAAAGGGTGGAAAGCTCTTTTAACACTTCTTAATTGCCTCAATACAGTTTGTCTTATCCACACTGAGACCTTTGGCATTGTACTGACCAATGTGTCTCTAGGATAGACTGCTGGAGAGCTTCCTTAGGGAGCAAGAGCAAGTTCACTCTAGCTGAGGAACAGGAGCAGGCTCAAGATCTAGAATGTGCTTTTGGATATTGCACCTATTGAATGCTCATCTATGAGCATACATTCCACATTCCCAACACTTCCCAACCTCTTTACAAAGAAAAGCAGCATGGGGGTGTGAAAAATGTTCAGAAGCAAATACTATTTCCCCAAACCATTGCCAAAAGCATAACAAGAATTCAGAACCACGTGCAGATCAGAAAAAAACATTAAGTTCCATTCCTTATACTTTTTAAAACAAGATGGAGAAGTGCCAAAATACCTATGCTCCCCCCCCCCCCCACGCAATTTCCATCCCACTGAGAAGTAATAAGTCCTGGAGATCCCACAAAGGAACCTGTTCATGAACAATTTACTGCTCTGATTTATAGGTCCAAGAAATGAGGATGGTTCAGATTAACTTTGCATAAGCATCGCCGACTCTCAAGAGTTCTTCCCCAAGCCAAACCTGAGCCAGATTAGATTTCCTCCCTCCCCAGTCAGCTGCCCCTTTACGCCGCCACGCCGTGCGAAGGGGATGGAGCACGGCCACAAGTGCGTACATGAGAATTCCCCCAAGCACAGGGAAGTCTCCAGCTGCTTTGAGTCAGCGCAGCCTGTTCTTACACTTGTACCAGGGAGCACACTGGGGAGCTCTGCCAACCCGCCGTGACTGGCACCCCGTCCTGCCCTCCTCTAACTGCTGGGGGCTCCGTGCTGTCAACTGCAAATCCTAGGGCTTCATCCATCTCTGAACATCCAAGTGGCTGGGTGGGTGTGTGCATGTCATTTATTTTTAAGCTGGCTGTTGATTCTGAAAGCCCGCAGGAAAAAAAAAATCTCTAAATTTTGAAACAAAGGTTTTTGGATTACTTTGCATATAAGAATTGAAGAAAAAGTCCTTTCAAGTGAGAAAGCTGAAATTAAATATTGACTTTTTCAGCTTTTCTATTTTGATTGGTCACAAGTGATTCAGGGAAATCAGCATGAATTAATTGGTGCAATGCTGGGCTGCCAAAGTGGCAGTACTTTTATTATTGCTAAAAATGGATTTGGCCAGCCAGCAGAGACCAGCTTCTCACAGAAGATAAGCCTATCCTTAAACATATATTATTCATAAATCACCCACTCTTGTGCATTGCCCACAGCCCCAGATAGTGGGGAATGAACTTGGTGGGAACAGCAATGGGAGTCCAACCCTGATCAAGTTCTCAACAGGTCAAGTGAAGTTTTCAGTTTCTGCCTTTCCGTCTTATGAAAAAGTCTTCAAATGGGGAATGGACAAATATTCAGCCCAAACTTTGAAACGCAGAGGTCCCATGAAATTCCAGCAAAGAAAAGATTATGCTCTCTAAAAAGAGAAGGCAGAAAAAGACAAAGAGCCAACACTGACTTCATCTTAGCTACCTCAACTGCAGGTGAAGTAACTAGACATTTCATATGACCCCAACCCTCATCACATTTGCAATCCATAAAGCATTCCAGAAAGAGAGGTGTTAAGAGGATACAAAGCACATGCCTTAGTTTCTACCTTGACACTGTTTGAGGGGAAAAGTCAAGTACTACAGTGTAAGAGGAGGCAACTTAAGTACTGCAGGTGCTCTAATTCAGACACAGGTGGATATGATAAAGTCAGGCAAGAGACTGTTTGAACCTACTGCAAGCACACAGACAGTGAAGGGGACTCGGGGACCTTGCCAGGGTTCCTTGCAGCAGACAAAGCACATTTCTGATGGACAGAGATGAAGCAAACAGAAGTCACATCAGACAAGCTGAGGCCATGCATTTCACCCCTGCACACCTCCTACCTTCACTACATTCATTTCTGATTACACCATACTTGGAGGAAAACGTGTTCACTGGCAGGCTGCAGAGAAGGCCAGTGCTGGGGATACAACATCTTGACTTAAGGTATAAACAGAGATTTGAATATGAATTTAGACAGAGAGAACAGCAGAGAGATTTCATTTTCCATTACTACTACATACTGGTAGTGCATTAGATAGTGTAAATGCCTTTAACTGATATAAATGGATTTTTTAAACCTATGGGTCTTTTTCTCTCTTACCCTACAGTAAATCAGAAGTCATTTAGCTAATGTCAGCATCATTGAAACTCTTCAGCTGGGGTGAAAGGAGAATTAAAGCACTATTTTAAGCAGCAGTAGTTCTGTACAGTATATATTCTTATTTTCAGTACAGACAAAACAGGGAAGATTGCCTCTGATGCTGGATTAAGGAGATATGAATAGTATTCCTGGTTCTGCCACAGTTTTTTGGCACTCTATTTGGGCAAATCACTTAACATTATTGCACCTGAGTACCCTGTGAAGCTTGATTTATGTTTTCTTAACATTAAGGGTTCTGGTAGAAGGAAAAGAACAACATTAGTAACTAAAAACAAGGGAAATTGTTTTCCCTGTAAATAGCAATGAAGTTTTACAATAAAAATAAAAAAACAAGTAGTGTGATATAACTTTAAGGCTTCTCTTTCAAGTTTTCTATTCTAGTTTTGTTTTTAAGTCAACCAGTCAGCAAGGATCCATCTTCTTTTAATAACATTCATTTTCTTTTACTGTATATTTGAAAGCTACAGAGGCATATCAAGGTAAAAAATTGCTTCTGGTTTTAAATTAAAACCTGTAATACAGGACCCTTTTTGGTAAAATACTGACTTCAACAAGCTTGGAAATTTATATACACACACATCACTCAAAGATAATAGTGAATAGTTTAACTTTGCTTATGCCAAAGGGATTTTGCCACCTACCTCCACAGAGCCAGAACAATTTTTCTTTTTTTTTTAGGGCCCCAATCCTGCCAACTGTGATGCAGAAGGGAGTTTCTGAAGTCGGTGGGATTCCCCACAGCTCTCAGGATCAGAAAATTGTGGGAAACTATGTATAGAACTTGTCTGAGTTTTGGCCCCAGAGTTTTCTCATTTCCTTTGACAGTCTCCATAAAGGCCCTCTTGTGCAATTCCCACTATCTTTTCATCTTGGGATGCCAAAAATGTAAGAGTTTGAACATCTGTTTGAAAACTAGAATATGCCAATATTTAAATTAGCAATGGTTTCTTTTCCCTCTAAGACTATCAATTAATTATTTGAAATAGATTTACCCAAATATTGTACTCAGTTACATATTACACAGGCAGAAATGAGAACAGAATTTGGCCCAATATGTTTAAGCTAAGCACATTTTTGCAGCTATGAAAAGTAATCTGATTTCCATGGAATACTTCATATATGGCAAGTTGCCTTCCCGGGCCTCAGTTCATGTCAAGCTTTTTCATTCCATTCATTTTATGAAGATTTAATTGAATCCTACTTAAATAGCATCAACTAGCACTTATTCATAAAGCCATCAAGCCTTTCATCACAACTTCACAGTTTTGTAATTCTTAAAAAAAAATAATAAATCACACATATGCAGTAATACTGCCACTGGAATCACTTGAAACAAACTCTTCTGTCCACAGTCATCCACCACCATTTTGAAATCCTGTTACGAAGTCCTGTTAGAAATTGCCACATTTTCACCAAAGGAGATTTCATTTGTCACTATTTTTCTGCCAGAAAAAGCAATGATGGTGAAGCAAACATTGCATGGGCAAGTGCAGTTTGAATTGAGGGCAGATACAAAGGAGTATTAGTTGTAAAGCACAGAGATGAGAAGGCCAACGTTGTCCAGGCAAATCCTGAACAAATGCTGCCCTGGTACTAACTAGAAAGGCCATGAGAGCAATGGCAATGCCAAGCTCCCCTGGGCTCGTATTTAATCATGGGATCAGAGAGCAGGTAGCACAAAGTGCGAGCTCCACAGCAATACAGGCCTGAGGATGCATTAGACTGATTTCTACAGAATCTTTGTAGGAGCAGAAGCCTGTAAGAAAGCCCTAAAGAGGTTAAAAATTGACCCTCAATGGTTATAATCTTTGAATGAACAAAGTCAAACAGTAGAAAGTCACTCCGAAACAAATGAACAAGAAAAGGGCACAAGTCTTTTCTTGCTCACCTTCCAGCAGCACCCCAGCCCACGAGCTCAATGGGAGGCAACACTTCTTCACAAGCACAGAACTAGAGCCACCTCCAGCCACACAGCCACTGCGTTTCTCCATTGTTTGAGCCTTCAGTTTATTACCTCCAGCATCTCCAAGCCTAAAACTACAATTTTACTAAAAAAAGTACAATTTTACTAAAATTACGCCAAGCAGCTTGGAGGGTACTGGGTATTTGCCACTGGGTAACTTTCAGCTTGCTCCTCTCCCTGCCAGCCCCTTTGACCCTGCCTGCTACTGCAAGAACAAACTGGGCTCTAGGTTATTGGTTCTTGCTCTTTACAGAGTTGACACCATGCTGTTCACAACCATCTTTCCAAAATAAAACTCAGACATGCCTATTGTGCTTAAGGATTACAGTCCCCACAAAACAATACCATATTTCTCATTTCCACCACATAAATGAACCCACACAGCACCAGGGAGCCTTTATCTCATAAAAATAGCTTACACAGGTGCATACTTAAAGCATGACTTGTTATTATTTGGCATGGTTAAAACACAATGGATTTACCTTCCTAGCAGTGATGAAAACCACGTGGATTATGGCAGTGCCCACCAGAACAGACACGATATTGCAGAGAGCAGGTCAAGCATCATCTTTCATGCAGGACAGCCTGGAGAAGACCTGCCATGTGCACAGACCTTCAGATGAACTCCTTCTGGATTATATCCTAAACCAAGGAGGAAAAGACCTTTTAGCATAAAAGGCAAACCCATGGGAAAGTTGAGGAGACAGCCCATTCCACAGCTACCTCACAGCCCTGTCAACACACTGTGGAAAAGGGCTTCCCATTTTGTTTCAGTATTCATTTCTACATAAAAGCAGCACAAATGTAAGTCACCAGAAACTACCACAGCAATACAGAAAAAGAAAAAGGTAAAAATGGTAAAGCAAAGCCTTTAACCCAGGACTCAAAGCGAAAAAAGGGCACATTCACACACAGCTCTCGGAGGGAATGCCCTCATCACAAGGCCAACTCCAACTGCTTTGGACACTCACAGACATTCCTGTCCTGAGCCCTGCAGTGCCTCAGAACCATCTATAACATGTTCAGACTCCCACTTTTACAAATTGGGGCCACTTTCCTCCATTTGCAACAGCACAGACAACAGCTTGCAAAGTAAAAGCAGCTCACAGAGCGCTGGTGGCTCCTGGGCTCCAGCCTCCAGCTCTGTGCGCACTTGGACAGCCCTGCTGTTATTTTAACCTCTTGGCAATCCTCCCTTTTGTTCTCCACCTTTACCTTCCTTATCTTATTTTTACACCCTTGTATCTGATTTCTGCATTTTTTTTTTTTTTTTGAAAGATGTTTTCCTCACTATTAGTATTCTGCATAAGTTTAATATAGAGCATCTTAGCTTACTCATCTGTTACTCCCAATTCAGCCATACAGACATAGCACTTCAGGGGAGATGAACACACAGGTCTTGCTCTTCCCTATTACTCAAGTTCCACTTCCCAAGTTATTGAGCAGAGTCTGTCCGGTGTCCAAATGCTCAGGTCTTGGGTTCCTCCCTAGGACCTTTTGCCCCACCAGATATTCCGTGACCCACGGGAAATATCTGGATTGACCTAACCCCAGGGAAGAACTACATAAAACTGTCTGCACTTCACTTCAGCTGAAGGACTTTCCTGCCTCCGCCCAAAGGGAAAGATTTTCTTTGCCTGAGACACTGGCAGTCGCCACAACCACATCGACACCACGAGAGGTGCCCCAGCTTCCTCCTGGGGCAGGTGTTTCCTGACAAACCCATCACTCCAGCAGGACACGGCCAGCTGCCACACAGACTTTTCTCCCACTGGGAAAGCACCTCCCTCTGGCCAGGACATCCGTCCTTCCCTTTCCCGGCAGCCTTGCCATGCAGGGGGCTCGTCCTGCTGCAGCTGCCTTCCTTCCCAGCACAAACTAACACGGACCTCAGCCTTATCCTCAGCTACATGCTACATCTCCCAACTGCCTTCTCCACTTTTAATGTAGGGAAGAGGGGACCACTTTGTTTTGTTCCAACTTGTTTTCTTGTTCCTGCCAATTGTGTGAAATAGAACGTATTTGGGAGGAATTAATTACATTTTACAAAAGCTCTTCTAATAATATATATATAAAATAAGCAAAGAATAACAAGTATTTGCCCAGCAGATGAACTGTAAATGTTATCAAGCAAAGTAAACATTCCAATTGTAATTGTTATTGTAGATGGATGAATTCCTAAGTATGGAAACAAAAAAAAATGGTGCAATACAGAAACAAAATGCAGCGGACTGAGGAAAGAATGCAGCATGCAGCAGCCTGGGCAAGAGCAGTTCAAAAAGGTTAAAAAGCTAACAAGAGCACTGAAAAAACACAACTTTGTGGCACCAACCCTGTCAGAGTCAATGCAAACCTCTGTCACCCAGTTACCCCTCAGGATTTTGCTGATAGTGCCTGTGAACCCGGAGGGAAGCATTTCTACCCCCATCCTCCTGCAACCACCCCTGGCTCCTCAGGAACGCACCTTTGAGCTGTATCTCCCAGTAGTTGTCACACCCCACGCCGCGGCCTGTAGCAGGGAGAGGTCCCGGAGCACACCCGAGCCCTTTGCACGCAGGGAAACCGCACAGCGTGCTCCAGGGACGCACCTCGAGTGCTGCAATCCCTATGAGACAGCTGGTCTAGAGGATCGGGCCACGGCTAGCCCACAGTAAAGCCTCCACTCAGTGGGGCCTGAGGACATCTGGTCCTCAGCAGTGTCTTCTCTGCTCTTGTACAGAAGCAGGAACCACCACAGGCTCCTGTTGGGCTGCCTGACTTGCTAACACAGCAGAGCATCCCCACGACCTGGGCTGGAGGCTGGTCTTCCCAGGCTTTTAGACAGGCTTCTCCAGAGCACAATTTGCTTAAATTGGGATCCTGTTCAATTTGTATTATCCTCTGTAGGCTTTTCTCTCATTCTTTCAGGCACCGCTATTAGGCTGCTTAAATACATGTGATAAAAATCATATCGACTGACTTGGGGGGGGTCACATTACTTGTGCTTTTCCTAAAGCTTTGTCTTACGAGAGACTCCAATGCCCAGACACACGCCAAATGTGAAGCAAAGACATCCTGAACTGACAGCTTCAAGACCCAAGCGCTCATGAGGAGCCCAACTATCAGCTGTCACCCTGCCTACCCCAACAGGCTTCCGATGCTCTCCAGAGGCACTTCGGACAGAGCCGTGGGAAGCAAAGCACCCCAATTCCTAACAGGCCCAGGAATCTCACACACACCGAGCCCCTTCCACTGCTGGTTTGACATTTACATGTGTGGTCTGCTAGTCCTGCAAAGGAAGAAAGAATTGGCCTGATTTAACTGTTCCACATCCCCAGCCATGCAGTCAATGGCAGCAACACTTCCCTCAATTTTCAGCTCATCGAATTGTTCATCTGAAATCAAACTATAAGGAAAGAAATAGTATTTTGAGCAACATTTTAAGAAAGCCGCCCTTAATTTTGCCAAAACACCATCAGTATTTACCCTCCCAATCTCTCCCTACACAATACATCGCAAGCACAAATATTAGCCCTTGGATGCTCTGATCTTCAATCATGAAGAGCTGTCTCGGAGCTAATGCTTGCACCCACGGCTCATTAGCAGGCAAGAAAAGAGGCTCCTGAGAAATAGGAAGGCTGGCCCTCCGCTCATCTGAAAATTTATCTCTGAATATTCAGTACAACCTCAGTCATTAGTTTCCAAAGTCACATAGGGAGCAGATAGATGTCAAATCAATATCAAGACAGATAGCTTCTTATCAGTAGGAACGGATACTGAGAAACAGCCTCTGTGTGAAGGTATCATTTCATTAGGTAACTTATCAACAAGTGCCATGTGAGATTCTCCTATAGCCTTGAAAAAAGCCTGGGAGATAATAGTATGCTTTACAGCCTAATTCTGTGCACTAGTTAATTATATGGTGCATTAAATTTACCTCAAAATAAACAAATATTGTATTTATAGCTAGAAAAAAAATAGGTCATCCTAATCAACCAGAATCTGACTGGGGGAGCTGGGTATGTTTGGACAGCTAAATAAATACTTAGGTACCAAAGTGGGTATTTAAATGACTCCCAATCTTTTCATATAGAAACTATGCCTTGCATTAAAAATTATTTTTCTTTAGGATAGACCCTTCCCCCCACCCCCTCCAGCTTTTATGGTGTTTTAGCAACATTTATATAATCCCTTCTTATACCTATGTAAAGTTCCCTGAAATCTTGAGGAATCCATATTTTTGATGCATTTTAACCACTTTTGCATCATATGGAACATGCAATAGGACACCACAGAATTAATTTCATCACCATGATGGATTATTAGTATGCAAATCTAACGGATCCCCTAGCGTTCCCTCGCTATCGTATTACTGTTGTTTACAAAAGGATTGCAAAACTTCCATTATTTTGGCCAATCACTTAAACATTGAGTCAGCTAATTCATCTTTTTCTGTCTCTCCAAGTGACTATTTATATCAGCTAGATGGTTTGACAATCCCCTGAAGCGCAGAAACCAAAATATTCCCCCTCCCTCCAGTAGCAAAGACCTCTAAAATCAGATTCATGGAAAACTCTTGGCCCATCTCTCCACACAGCTTTCAGCACAGACTCTATCACAATACCCTCTTTATCCTGCATTTCCCTTCTCACAGAGTAAATAAACCAAGCTAATTAGGTTAAGGGATAACCATGAGTAATGTCACAGCTGCACCAAATGACTCGTCAAGAGGAACTATGGAATAGCTCAAGCATTTGAAGGAGTACAGAAGCAAGTGCTCTACAATAACCCACCGTATATCAAAATAGTAAAAAGACAGAATTTGGCAACCGTGAAGATATGGCAGTACTGACATACATAGAGAAGTCCAACATAAATATTTCAAGATCTTTTATCAACAGTTTCTAAACATAACAGGAATGTGCATGAGCTGCAGCAGCTCAGCTCCAAACAGCACCATGTCAGAGATGATCGGACTTTAGATTAAACTTGCAAGCACGGTGGGGGAGAGAGCAGAGCAGGGAGAACTATTTGCAGCTTAGTAGCTCACTTTCAAACCAGCAGCACTGGGGCCAAATGGAGCTTTCTAATTACTTTTATTTTCCTGCTGAAATTGCAAGAGCGAAGCACAAAAACTGCACAGCACTGGGGTGATTCACATTTTTTCTGGCATCTCCAAGCAGGCAATCCTTCCCTGGCCCGATGGCTGCTGCCCCACGGGCAAATAAGGTTCAGCAGCTCCAGGCTGATCTTGTGAAAAGGAGCAATAGATATTCAGTCTAGAATGCAGGGGGCTTAAAAATAAACCTTTTGCTTTGCAAACTTCTTACTTTAGAAGAAAGATAAATTGCTTCTCATTTGAGCCTCATAAAAGTTGAGGAGCTGTAGTTACTGTGATATCCATACCCTTTTCCTATGCAACAGTTTTGAAAGTCCTCCTAAATTAAAAGGACTAGCTTCTTATAAAATGATTTTTCCCTCTTTCTGAAAACACACAAAAATAGCACAAAAAAGCAGTCTGAGCCAGCATGGAGTTATTTACTCCTGAGACCACCTATTAGTGCCAAACAAAACCACGACTTAGCAATTCTGCACTTCTCCATCCTGCTGGGCATCTCCCAACTTCCCTTTAGGATTTCTGAGGCACAGAGACAATGCCCTGACTGGAAAGGGCCTTTTCCTCTTTGTCCTGCTTACCTATCTATACCAGCTTTTCTGGGAGTTTCCTTGTACCCCATTGGGCAGAAAAGTAGAAACTATTGCCTTCAGTTCAGCCTTCCAGCTTTTCCTCAATCTAAAAAAGCTAGGCAGACACCAGGTCCCTTTTGGATAGGCAGGACAGTCATGGACAGCACGAAGAACCTCTGGAAACCCAGATGCTTTGTCCTGCTGTGGCTGCATTTCTTCCTCTAACCTGCCAATGACTCTACAATACAGACACCCTGCCTGGGCTCCAATTGCTTGTGGAGGGACATCAGAAGTGGGATGCTGAGTACAAGTCCCACAGTTCAGAACACCAACCTCCACAACAGGGGAAGTCTACAGAAAGAATAGATTTTATTTGCAAGTCCGGACTTCCTTTCACTCGCTCATCTAGACTAACTACCCTGCTCCACTGAGAGGTGCGCTCCTCAGGGCTTTTAATACCACAACCATGTGAAAGAATGCCACAGGGAAGCATTTCCAACATTTTAATATTAAAAATAATGAAGTTATAAAACTGACATTGTGCTAGCTTAATTGGTTTGCAGAAAATAAAAAAGAATTCTTTAATTGTACAAGCTGAGAGATGCTTCATTTGCATCAAAAACAATAACTTGGCAAGAAAACTCACTAACTGTGCCAGATCTAAAGGTGTTACCATGACGGTAAGAAGAATTGGTTTAAGGAACCATTTATTTGATGAAATTGGAGGATCCCCAACTTCATAAATCAATTCCCAAATTGCAGGAAAAAATATTACCTTTTAAATGCCCCTAATTGTTATTCATTATTCTAGGCCCTCTAAACCTCACCAGAGTGGTTTATTGATGATGTAGTCTTCAAAGAACATTATTCAGGCAATGGAAAGGAAGGAGAGAAAAAAAAAAAAAAGAGCTGCACCAGAATAATGAATTACAGTGGGCAACTTCAAGAAGTTTCAGTTTGTTTGCTTTAGGCTAGTTTAGCAAAATAGTGGGTTTCTCCCCCATTCTTTTTTTCAAGTAAGCTTAAAAAAGAAACAAAATCATTAAAGCAGTTAAAAAGATGGCAGCGAAATTCATAAAGCATTTCTGTTGAAGTTCTTAAGTTAACTCCTAATAAAGGCCAAGCTCCCCAAACAAGACAGGGTTCATTTGATACCACATTTCTAAATGAACGCTTTGGGTTGTTCGAAATTTTATCAGAGGGAGGTGTCCTGGTTAGGCAGAGGTCCCAGATAGTTTTGCCACTGCTACCCACATCAGAACCAGGTTTTCACACAGTAACTTTAAATTGCAGTTTTTTGGACTGCAGAATTTCTAGCAAGCCAGGGCAAGTTCAATGGGCAGATTAGGCCTGATTTAGCAAAGGGCTTTAGTGTGCCTAGCACAAAGCATGCGAAGCATCCCCTTCATTCTTCTAATTCACCAAGGAAAATACTGGCTCCACAGTACAGCTCCCACTCAGCGTGTTTCCTTAGAGCCAGTTCTTCCACAGGAGATGAAGGTGCCAAGCAGACACCGCTGCGAAACTGGAAATGGGCAAAAAGCACCCTACAAGGAGGAATAAACCCTGGGGCGGGGGGCGCCAAAAGAAGAGTCTGCCAAAAAGTCTGTGCAAGGCACCTAGCAAAGGGGAAGCAGCACAAGCAAAGAGCACAAAAGGGCAGGGCCCAGCAGAACCCAGCCAGCATTTATTTATCCCTCCTGCAGCAGCAGGTTCCTGCCTCAACACAGCAGCTGCATTCACACTACAAGACAGGCCAGCACAGGCTCCAAAGCACCTATGTGTAACAGAATAAGCACGTGTAAGAGAATAAGCACCACTAATTTAGTAATTCATGCAGTTTTGGAGTATCAAGCTGTACCCAGGTCCAACACAGAACCAGCCCAGGAGGTGAGAGTCAGCACGAGGATTTTGCGACCCCAAAGCCCTCCCAGCCATTGACACAATCTTGCCCTCGGTGAGGCTTCCTAGACCTAACTGGATACGCTTCCATTTACTAATGGAATTATTGAGCCAAGATCGAGCCACTTCGGAAAACGAAGGTAGTGGCAGAAGCTTCAGTGTCAGAAACTTAGGCCATTAAAAAGAAAGAAACTCTTCAACATTGCTTGGTCTTTGGGTAGAAAAATAACTCAAATCAAAGACAGTTTTCTTCCACTCGCAGTACAGGATTTACCCCGAGAGCAGGGCAGATTCTGGAGGCGCTGGCACAGCCCGAGGGAAGGCGAGGGGGGCACCACCACACTGGTTTTCCCATTTGCCCCACTGCTCTGCACAGGGATCTGGCCAGCGCAATGCCGACGCCGGCGCACACGCTGCCGGCCTCCCCGCGAGCGCCCAACAAAAGCAGCATTAAAGGCAGCTCTGCGGTTGTCCACACACCATCCTGGCCTGGGTGACTCTCCGGCTCTGTGGCTTTGTGTAGAGAGCTGGCATCAATGGCCTCCTTGTTGTCCCTTGAGCTCCCGTGGGGTTACATGAGTACTACCACAGTTCAATAGCTCTGCTCTCAACCATTGTCTTTTAATATAGGCTTATAGTCCTCAAGGATATAGGCTGCATTACAATTAGTCATCACGTCCAGCAGCTACCAAGGCTTGTTTGCAGCACAGTTTATTGCCCTTTGCAAGGGTGACAAAGAGATACTTGTTGAGCACCGTATTCAAGAGGCAAATACAATGCATGAACTTCTCAGCAAGGATGAATGACAGAGCTGGCCCTTGAATAGCTCTAAGAGACCAAGCAGCAGCCTCCTCTTCCTCCTCCTGGGCCTCCTCCTCCTCCTGCATTTCTCAAATCAATGCATCCCACCTAATTTAAAAGCAGTATCTGGTGGAGAGGCACTGACATGACCAAGAACATATTCTGCCTCATGTTCCTCACCTTTTCCCACCCTTCTCATCCTCTGTTTCCCAGGGACACATGCTCAGGCTCAGCACCCCACATTTCCCACTAGAGCCTTTTCAGTGTGCATGTCTGGGGATAAGTAGGATCAGGGCAGGGGGGCTTTGACCCTTCATTACTACACAATATATATTAAACCTGTGAAAGTTGCTAGCTGCTCCATATGGCTGAGGAGCAGAGCAGAATGCCACAAAGAACTAGCAAAGAGTGAGTCAGGGCCCTGCTGGACAAAAATAGGCAGAATCCACCTGCACCAAGGGACACCACAGCAAGCAAACCAAGGTGCGCACCATCAGCCTCTGCGCCGCCGCTCACCCTGCTCCAGCGAGCTGGGGACTCCGGCAAAGAGCGCTTATCTTTACACTAGTACCCAAAACACAAAACATCGTTGCTGGGAAAACCAGCAAAGCATCATCTGCTCACAGCAGCTGGTCAGAGGGAACACCTGCAACCCAGTGATCTTAATATTAGAAGTTGCAGGCTCTAAACATCCTTTACATATCTGCATGTATGTCCAAAAAAATCCCTGTCACTTATCTCAAAGCAGGAAGCTATATAAACAAAAATACTTCTGCTGAAACATATTTCCTTCTCTTGTGTTCCTCAGTACTTTGGAGAAGGTCTTTGGACTGCAAGCAGAGTTAACTAGCCAATGAGCCTTTTTTTGTTCTGCTTCACAGCTTTTCAGAAATAGTTTTCAGCCAACTTGCCAACTTTCTCTGGCCTAGTCTGGGTCCTTCTATTAGGTGGTTTTCTCACTTTAAGTTTTCTTTTTCCTCCTCAGCAGAAAAAGCTATTTATGTCTATCATGTTCCCACATGACTTCTTCAAAGTCTGCTTGATTGCCTTCCCTCTGATATTAGAGAACTGCTCAGGGTTCCCTCTCCTAATCGGAGAGCAGCCGTTCTCCCAACCCCAGCCAACCCCCTAGTTCAGAAGGAGCCCGAGTGGCTCTCCGCAGGCATTACCTGCTGAGTACATGCAGGAGACCTTGGCAGAGAGTGATGGATTCACGTACCGAGGCAACCTGAGATACTACAATTTCTCATAACAGTACCTTCATAACTTCAAGCAGAATTCATAAATTGTACTTAAAGGACCCCCATATCAAGACAGGCTCCTAAAGTCCTTATGTAATTGTCACATCTCCAAGGCATTAAACCCATCACTCATTCACTGGAGAGCTGTGTGGGTATTAACAGGACAAAACTATGTCAGATCTCTAGAATCAAAGAGGAACTATGAGCATTTTTGGACTCCACAGGAAAGTCTCCTGGTGGAGGAAGTAGTTATTTTTCAATGATTTCAAATAGATAAATAACAGGGACACATCAGGTCAGGATATAACCTCTCGTGTATACCAGGGAACATAACTTTATTTGATCCTAACCTTTGAGGGCTGAAAGCCATTCTGAGAACTTAAATAGCAACATCATCTATTAGCACTTCAGCTCAGAAGAGCTTGTGCAGGGAATTGTAAAGCCCTGCAAGTCACAAGCTATCAGAATCCTATTCTGAAGGTCCTAATAAATTGCTCAATGCTTAAGATATTTATTGCATAGATATAGATTAGATGCAGAAATCCATATGCATCCCATATGCCTTTGTTATATTTTAAATTCATCATAAAAAACAGAACAGTAATAAAACATTAGAAATACATATTTTCCTTAACGTGTCAGTTCGTGAACATGTTTGCTCTATACTTTCTCTAGCACATATTGTGAGTGTAAACACTTGCATTTAAGTATCATTCCAAGGCTTTACCTTTATACCACTTTGAAAATCATATGTGTTCATAAACACTAAAGCTGCCTATGTAAATAAGAATATGCAAATAAATAATATGTAAATAATAATGAAGATTGTTTCAAACATCTAAATATGCTACTGAAATTTAATTGGATGCAATAAATATTCATCAGGACATCCCAATCAAGAGGAAAAAGAGGCATAAACTATAGATAAGAATTTAGTAGTAAGTGCAATGCATTTCAGCAAAGTGCAAGCAATTCTAATTCAGCCCCGTAGCACTGGAAGTGTTACAGTTAACTTCACTCCGTTTCACCCCAAAGGGCCTGATTGCAGCCTCCAAACATGCCCATCTTCCCTGCCCAAGCTCCACGTGAGCTACAGCATCCTGGAGAGCTGCACACAGGGCAGCACATCCATTTTGCAGGGCCTCCTGCTCAGGAACACGAGGGAGGAGTCCTCTCCCCTCCGCAGGCTCCCTTTCTCCATGGGGCTCCTTCCCACAAATCCATTGGGAAAGGGCAGCACAGCACTTCCCTGCTCTGACTTCTGAGGGTTATGCTGGGGCAAGGCGAGGAGGGTCAGGCTCTCCCCTGGGTGATGAAATAATCCATTACAAATACATTACTCATTGCAGCGAGGAACAGAAACCACGGGCGCCGAGGGCTTCACGGAGCACTGCACCGCGTGGCCTCCTGCCCCAGCAGAGCTTCGAGCCTTCGGCTCCCCCTTCCTCTCCCTGCCCTTATCCACGTACATCTCCAGAGGCTGGGGTTCAGATAATCCCGCCAGCCTCGGCGGCCACAACATTCACATGCCCTGCATATTGCTGGTGTTTTAGACACAGCCCTTTACAGAAAGGAGAGTTTAAAAAAATATACTTCTTGCAATGCCTCATGACACTAAAGTAGGGGAATTGAGGGAGAAGAACGGGTATTTCTTTGGGAGTGGGGTAAGAGATGCACTCAAAATTTATTCCAAGGAAAACTAAGCTAAGGCAATTTTCAGCTAAAGACAGGCCTTCCGCACCCTCCGGCAAGGAGGCCTAGTCTGGGCGTTAGAGAATGCATTTTCAATTCTTGTCCACATAAGCACCGCTATGGGCCACCCTGAGCGGCCAGCAAGCCGAATCAGTCCCTGCGCGCGGTCGCAGGCCGTGCAGCAACGCCGCTCCCCACGGCAGGACCCGCTGCAGCGCAGGAGGCTCATCCCCCCTCAAACCCTTTCCTAGTCACAGCAACACTGTCTCTCCCATTCCCAACCTCCAAAGCAGAGCAAAGGCTCTGGCTCCCATCCCACAGGATTGTCTGCGGCAGAAGAGCTAACATTTTGGTGCCCAGCGCAACGCCCGGGAAACGCTGCCGGGCCCGAGTGCTGCCTCGCTCCTCACCCCCGGTGCCACTCACCACGGGAGCCGCAGCCGAGGGGCCATCCCACTCCGCCGCCCATTTCTTCATCTCCATTCCCTACTCCTTTTAAGTTACCTCCCTGGAATAAGTTCTGAGCTCCTTAAATTAAAAACCTCCCTGATTATGCCCACGCAAGCTGCACCTCCACTGACTGCACTTCTGCAGTAGCTTCCAGGATTTCAGCACTGCTGCATCCTGAGAGGCACCACTGCACTGAGCACCACCTGTTTACCAGGCATTAAAGTTGTGTCTCATTTTGTGTTGTTGCAACACTGTCTCTGTGGTTTATGGTTATTTTGTTCTGGAAACCCACCCATGCCTGCTTGCAGGAGTGGCCCACACAGCTCAGCTCATCCCACATGCCCTTCCACAGAGGTGCAAAATCATCCCCAGTAGCAGAGAGCTGCCACCTTCCTCCCAGGAAAGCCCTGTCTACACATGGTTATGCAAAGGTTATGCTTTCCTGACAACTCCCACAAAACTCTCTGGAAATAAGAAATCCAACCTGAATACAGCACCTTTCCTCAATTCTTGGTCTGCTGCATGTTATTTATCCCTTCTCTTCTTAACCTATTCAGTTCTGAAAAGCAGAAGTTAAAGGGCTATTGGAAGGTGCCACGCCCACAGCCACCAGGGACACGAAAAGGGCTCTTCCTTAGGGGAGATTGAAGCGCCCTAACCCTTGTAGTGCAGGCGAAGCACCACTGCCGCCTACCCGGAGCCCGCGGCCTCCCTGGAGGAGCCCGGGAGGGGAGGCTCAGCGCGGCGCTCCCCACGGAGCCCGCGTGCCCGGCTCCGCATGCGCCGCTCGGCACCCGCACGGACGCGGAGCATTGCAAGGCAGCGGCTTAAACCTTCCCGAGAGCCAATATAGCCCGGTTTTATCTGTTGTCCTTCTAACGTTGTCTTGATGAGACATTCGTGTTTTGCTTTGTTGCTCCCTAAGGAGAGGGTAAAAGTATAAAAGGGAAAAGAAAAAACTCAAAAACAGATAAACATCTAATGTCTCCCAAAAACACATGGTTTAACTTAAGGAAAATTTAGACAGTAATCACTTAAAAATATGTATTTAAGTTTTGCTCTATATGGAATGGAGGAAAAAAACCTCAAAGGCATAGGAGGAGTTATCAAATAAGAAAGCAGAAAAATATTGAAATAATCATGGTTCACTTTGGGTCTGCACAGCACTTCTGACACCAAGTTCAGAGAGTGAGAGCCCAAGACTTGTGAAGCAAGTTCAAGACCAAAACTCCCTCAACAAAGTAATCCCCAAGCATCCAAACAATAATTAACACTTTGATCAATCTTTTGGGGAAAAGCCGAAGGGCAGATGCTCAAGAGCTGGCCAGCATTCACATCCCTCCAGTTCTTGGTCTGGCAAAAGAGCTGAACAACCCTGTCTGCCTCTTTGGTTCAAAACCTACAACAGGAGACAGACAGCAAATATTCTCCATCCCCTTCCCACCGCTCCGCACAAGTCTAACCTCTGGCTGGCATTTCACAGCCACTCTGTCCTTCCTGTTCATGTGCGTTCCCTCAAAGTCTCCAATGAGACACATTAAGAGGTGAAGCAGCACATGTTCTAGACCTCCCTTAGTTGCCCTGATACTATTCCCCCCCTCCCCTTTCTTGCTCATAGGAACAGGAGACAAGACCTTGCAATGGACTTTCTTGATAGTTTTGTGGCTCAGGACCAAACCCTAGCTCTGTATCAACAGAGCTCTCATCTGAGCTACATGAGGTTTCTGAGGTGGTTTGATATAAAAAAAAAATCAGTAAAGCTGGGCAAAAA